>CAKALU010065546.1:0-12414 GCA_916700995.1 Hozukius guyotensis
GGCCGCGGTCGGGAGGCTGAAGCAGGAAAAGCCAACACTAGGATCAGCATTGATTCATGGAGAGACCTTCGTCTGGTCAGCTAACATTACTGCCAAGCAGCTGAAATATAGAGTGATATTGTGCTTTTAGCTGACGTGTGTCTCCTCACTGTGTTGAGCGATGCTCCTTCATGTCTATGTAGAGCGAGCACAAGCGCCAGCAACAGGACGCTGACTTTAGTTGACTTAACGGCCACAGGTGAAGCTGTTAACAAGACATTTCTGAAAGTTACAAATAGTCCCTTTAAATCTTACAGAAATCATTTCAAACTTCACTCGTCTCCGACACAGGAATTAGCCTCCTAGATTAGCTTTCGTAGCTAACTGCATACTTCTGGGACAATTTGCCGGCTAACCTGCCTAGCAGCTAGAATAATGTAACATTGCAAACATTTTGCATTTTGTTGTATATTAGTACTCGTCATTAGTTTCAGAGATATTGACTGAATTAACGCGATTGTTCGTTCTATTTCAAACAGTTTTATTATTATTATAACAGGATTATTTGAAGACTCAGGACTCATTAAACTCAGCTGAGATTATCCAGATTATTCTCCAAACATTAAACTTTTGCAGAGAAACAAACTTCAGAGTTATTTCCAGAGCGATTCCCTTTGAAACTTTTTAGAAGAAGACGAGCTGAGAATCGAGCTGCTATCGTCTGCTATTGTCTTTCTGTGGAAACCGAACTGTTAGTGATCCTGATCCGACTCCAACCTGAGAATATTATTTCACACGTTTTATATTTTTGCAAGAAATGTTTGTGTCATGTGGATGATTTTTTGACGGGGAAAAATATTAAATGTTTTACTTTGGGAACATCTCAATCCTTACATCCTCTTGTATTCATAGTGTTATTTTTGTAGGGAAATCTGGAATTTAGAGGAATTAAAGAAAAGAAAATACTATTTTAAAAACTGATATGAACAGAAATCAATGGAGCAATATGTTTTCTTTGAATCTCATTCAAATCTTTGTACAGTTTTTTGTTTCCAGCTCCTTTTTTCACCTGCAGAATCGTCTGGTTAGTAATTTACCATCTTCAATAAACAAAGAACATTTAGAGATCATGATAATATGATAGTTAAAGTGCTTTTTATATTTTAAAACTGAGCCAGAAAGTGTGATATATATTGTTTAAATTGTGTCTAATCCCAAACTAAAATCAGATTTAAAGGCACGACTAATTTCAAGGCGAGAAACCTTTTGAACATCTTCAGTTGGAGGCGTTTTAATAATAAAAGAGTCGGACTCATCCAACCTGGTCGACAACAGAAAGGAAAAGCTGATAACGATCCGCAGCAGGATGTTTGGAAACGATCATTTAATTACCAATCCTGAACACGATCGCTTCGCTCCGCCGCTCCTCTGCAGGGACGGCTGCTTGTTTTGGCAGCGCCGCCCCCCCCACCCCTCACACACGTGTAACCGAATCTTTTAATTGCTACCGGAGGAGCGGCGGAGCGAGTTGTGAATGGCTGCTGCACAACTGTGAGCTCAGCTAACTGCTTCAAGATGTGGACAGAGGAGGCGGGAGACGGAGGAGGCAGGAGACGGAGGAGGCGGGAGGCCGAGTGACGGCGTAGCGGGGAGGGAAAGAGATCCTCCTGCTGCCGCGGGGATGACCTCTGACCTTCAGCGGTGTCACAGTTTTCTCTCGGCATCAGGTGATGGTAGGAACCACGGCTTCTAAATTATTAATAAAAAAGGCTTTTTCACTTTGTTAGGCAACCGTGTAGATCATCGGTTAAATCAGGGCTCAGCAACCTTTACTATCAAAAGAGCCATTTTAGACAAAAAAAAAAAAAAAAAAAATCTGTCTGTAGCTGCAAAAAATTTGAGCATTGTGATGAAGGTAACACAGTTTATAGTCTAAGTATATAGTATATAAGTCTAATGCAGTGAGGGCCAAAGAGACAATGTACTACGGAGTATTAGGGCTACATTGAGGGAAAAAACATCTGAGATTTTTTTCTCGTAAAATTATGACTTTATTCTCGTAATGTTACGAAAATAAAGTCATAACTTTACGAGAAAAAAAAGTTGTAATATTACGAGAATAAAGTGATAACTTTACAAGAAAAAAAGTCGTAATATTACGAGAATAAAGTCATAACTTTACGAGAAAAAAAGTCGTAATATTACGGGAATAAAGTCATAACTTTACGAGAAAAAAAAAGTCGTAACATAACGAGAAAAAAAGTCGTAATATTACGAGAATAAAGTCATAACTTTACGAGAAAAAAAGGCGTAATATCACGAGAATAAAGTCATAACTTTACGAGAAAAAAAGTCGTAATATCATGAGAATAAAGTCATAACTTTACGAGAAAAAACGTAATATTACGAGAATAAAGTCATAACTTTACGAGAAAAAAAAGTTGTAATATGAGAATAAAGTCATAACTACGAGAAAAAAACGTTGTAATATTACGAGAATAAAATCATAACTTTACGAGAAAAAAAAGTTGTAATATAACGAGAATAAAGTCATAACACAGACGGCATGCTGCTCTATTTCCCCTCTGAAATAACACGTCAAATTTCGACTTTATAATATTATGACTTTATTCTCATATTACAACTTTATTTCTCGTAAACTTCTGACTTTATTCTCATAATATTATGGCTTTAGTCTTGCAATCTCACACTTATTTATTTTCCCTCCATGTGGCCCAGAAGCTCAGGGTGGAGGGTACTGCTGGCAGAGCGGGGTCCCATCATACACCGCAGCACGCTGCCTTGAGGCCCTGTCTAGATAATCCAGTCATGTTAAAATGGATATTTCAACAACATGACACCACCAGAATGTGACAAAACTAAAATGCGTGAAAATGCTCCTGTGCCTCTGAAGCCCAAAAAGTTGTTTAATCCTCTGGTCCAGACGGGCACAATGGGAATTTTAGATGTGAAGTACATCCATGCTTTAATTCCGCCCAGAGACTTGTAGGACATTCAATACAAAATGAGCATCATAATGATCGCGTATGCTGTCCAACCACACAAGAAGAAGTGCATGGTAATGTGAGAATAGCAAGGCCTGGGATTGCAAATGGTGGGTGGGGGCTGCTACCTAATCAACACCCTCAGATATGGATAGCACCCCTGAGGAGAGGAGGATGCGATGCAATCACAGAATTACTACATTTACATCCGTTTTTTTGCATAATACTGAGCGACCTGTCTGCTACTCATGCAAATCCAGACACGCGTGACTTTAATTTGTTTTGGTACGAATCAGAGAGCCTCTTGTGAAAAGGTCATCATGATGATGGTAAGTCTTGCGGTGAGTTTTGAGACCAATTATCTTCATTTGTGTGCATCTGCAATGTTGCATATTCTTCACATCTTTCTCCCAAATGAAAAAGTGCAAATGACAAAAAGAAAATGTGAAAAACTGCCAAAACAAACACCCAAATGTTGCAAGAATAAAGGCCAACCATTAGACCTCAGAGCAGCCTCAATAGTTGCATTTTGTCCCGGAGAACCAGCAGAGAATGGACATAGTTGTTGTTGAGGCCACAATTAAGTGATGGGTCTATAAACAGGGACAGTCTATGGTCATCAGGGCAGCAGCAACGCTGAAGCACACAATGCCTGTTTGTTTCCAGTTTGGCAAACACATGAAGTGGCCGAGAGAAAGTGGAAACGTCCTCCCCTCCCTCACAGATGTCCAGCTCTCTGGGGAGGAGACAGAAGTGTCCATTATCATTCCTCTGGGGGACAATGGGAGGCAATAGGAGGCAATAGGAGGGCTTGGTGGATAGGTGTGACAGACATCAGTGAATGATCAGGAAGGTGTTACTTCCTACAGACCATCTCACCCACTGCTCTATAGTGAGGTAGATTTGATTGGTGTACAGCTACAGAAGTTGATGATTGTTTTCTCACCAAGCTGTCCTCCTCTACACTTTTTAGTTACCACCCATTGAATGCCACATATTAAAGGGTCGGTTCATCCCAAATTACGAAGAGGCGTATTAATCTACTCAGCCCCAGCGGCATTCACAACCCAACTCGTCACATACTGACGCTTTGTCAGAGCCCTTGGCGTTACTTTTCGCTCGCTTAATGTAGTGAATTAAACAAAAACACTGGCTTAGGTTTAGGCAACAAAACCACTTAGTTAGGTTTAGGAAAAACAGCGTGGTTGGGATTAAAATTAGTATATATATGGTTTTAACAGTGAAAATGTGAATTGATGTTGTGAACACAGGACAACAGACTGATACAGTACATACTGCATACTGCATTCCTGAGTAGTATGTAGTATGAATCGGCCCACAACATTTACTCAAACTGCTTTTTCAGTTACAGAAACAAAACAGTGGACTGATCTCCCTACAGATATTAGAGAAATATGTTGTCTCAGCAGGTATCTCTCTTTCCCCCGTCAGAGGCTGCTCTTCCCTCGCCACTCTGCTGCTCTGTAGCCGCTCTGTGAGCGTCACTGGCCGGCTGGCGAGCGAGCTACGCCCGCGGGCGATTGTGGAGCTTTTCAACTCCAAAAAGTTGGATAAACAAGGTTCCCGTTAATTTATAACGGACATTTGTGTTGTGATATTTAAACAAAACTATCCGTCCGTCAACAAGGAAATAAAAGCCTCTCGTCTACAGACCGGTCTCTTGAGAGAGCTCCAGCCAGCTCACAGCGATCTGTGAGCGTGACCGCCCGGCTGGCAAGGTAACGACCCCGGCAGGTGCTAGCTAGCTGTCACGGCTTGTGGAGCTTCTAAACGCCGAGAACGGTCGAGCAAATGTTCGATTCACCATCTAATATTGTAAAACTGTCAACATTCAAAATCTACACAGTTGATTTCTTGCCTCAAAAATGTTCAGAAGTGAATTTAGTGATGAAATAGCTACGAAAAATATAAAAAAAAGAGCCGTTTTTGGCTGCTGTTGTTGTTGTTGTAACCGTAGCCTGTAGCGGTCCAGCGGTACAGTAGGCGAGGTAGACTGGTCCGATGCATACTGGAGATTTAGCTTTTGTTCGCATACTACATGCTACATTTTGGCCAAATCAGTACAT
Organism: Hozukius guyotensis; assembly: GCA_916700995.1. Lineage (NCBI taxonomy): Eukaryota > Metazoa > Chordata > Actinopteri > Perciformes > Sebastidae > Hozukius > Hozukius guyotensis. The sequence goes on from CAKALU010065546.1 coordinate 5,072, forward strand.
TCTACTAGTATAGTATGAGGTTTTCGAATACAGCCTCTCTCTCTAGATCCAGTGTTTGATTTGTCCGTTCTGGGCTACTGTAGAAACATGGTGGACTCCGTGAAGAGGACCCGCTCACTATGTAGATATAAACGTCTCATTCTAAGCTAACGAAAACACAATTCTTAGTTTCAGATGATTATACACTACATATATTAGAATATTATATTCCATTTCTGCTAATAGATCCCCCAAAATGTTACATACTGTTCCTTTAATCAATTAGTTTATAAAAATGTAACATAACAGTGACAAAGATAGACGGATATGAGTTATGTTATGAGTTATCCATATCAACAACACCGTCTTCCTCCTCTGCATAAAGAAGAACCTGACTTGCCATCCGTCTCGCAGACTGAACTCACTTCTCGAGCCCCCGGACAAGGATTTGAGGATTAGTCACGCCACATTATTAAGGTGGTCGAAGGTCACGAACGCCTCGCGGCTGCCTCGCATTATTCAAAAAACCTCTTCTAAGTCGGTTTTTCCATCCTTCTGCCTCAGTTTATACACTCCGTCAGTATAGGGACAGAGGAGTGGGTACACCGGGGGTTGAACATATTCAGTCACTGATCGTAGGAATCACGTTGTCGGAGACATCGCTGCAATCATGGTGGGTGGTTGGCAGCAGACGGAGCGTGAAAAAGACTTTGGAATCAAAGTGGTCGTGACCATTAAAACGCCACGGCTTCTCAATGTTCTCCTTCCTGTCTCGTGTCTCGCCTGCAGAGTTTTCCTTCCCAGTTACCAGAAAATGCAGAAAATGTTTCTTATAATAAGCAGAGATCTTTACGGCTCAGAAGGTAATTGTTTGGAGAGGGCAACCCTTTTCATAATGACTTTCTTACATGTGATTTTATGTCGATGTGTACAGAGCCAATTATTTGTTTATTTTCCGCTAAGAGGAGCGGCGTACTTTTTGAGAAAGTGCCCCATATTTAATTGGCCCAGGGGAAAAGCTCAGACTCATTTTTAGAGGATTATAGCTCTGCAGACAATTTGCCTTCATTTTTTATTCACTCTCAGTTTCTTTATCTGATAATCAAAGATATATATCCCGTGAAAAACCTTGAATGTGTGTCGCCTCATAAATTTATAAGCCTCCATATTCAGTTTTTTTTTGTTGAAAGATTAATTTCATATGCAGCGACACTTCGATCTTTTTTTTCTTGCTTCAGCACGGATGTCTGCTTGACTTTGCTTCATGAATACATTTTTAAAATCCTTGGCTGGGGGAAATTAAATCTCACTTCAGAAAAAAAAAAAAAGCCAGTGGGTTTGTATGTGCAGTGAGTCTGCCGGCAACAAATCACACAGGGGATTGAAGCCGTGCACCTTTAAGCTGCCTCTGCTGTCTTAATTCATACGTTCTCCACAGGGAACATTTAAAAGTTACCCTCTGTGATTGATTTCCCTCCACTTAAGTTGCTCTCATTTATCTTACAGCCCGGGCTGTCGCTCATGGTCATTTATTAACCGCTGGCTCTTCCTCCATGTGCACACACACTCTCCTGAAAACGCCCTGTCAGTTTTTAAACTAATCCCACCTTCAATTCATCAGAATTCCTGTCAGTACAGGCAAGTTTTTACACCTCATGAGACAAAGAAATCTATTTATTTCCCTGTTTGTTCTTTCATTTTCCACATTGATGCTATGCAGAAATCTATTTTGGTTTATGAACAAAGAAGCTGTTGGGAGAAACGTTTTGTGATGCAGTCTGACGGCTGTCATCTATACTCCCAGCCCGTTCGCACGAAAAGACGTATGAATGCAACGATAATGCGCGAGGTATTTAGCGAGCAATGAGAACGCCTTTCTTGTTTTTCTCATTTGTACGCCATGTAGTCTGCACTGAGTCCAATGTAAACGCATCCGCGTAAATATGCCACGCTCAGAGCTAGTGACATAGAATAAGTAAAGGATAATGTTCAGCTAGCGGGTCATTGTTGTGAAATAAACCCCTTCAGGGCGATGCAAGACCCTGGAGGGGTTTATTTCACAACAATGACCCGCTAGCTGTACATTATCCTGATTATTACACGGTTACTTACTTTAGAAATCAATCATTTGACACAAAAACATCCCGCCAGAGTCCGACATCAGAACTGCGCCCATAGCAACGGTCTCCTATAAAGAAATAACAGACCGTAGAATGTTGTGATTGACCAATCAGAATCGAAGAATAAAAAGTGCGAAGTGCTTATGACGGGTGGGAGGGGAGGTGGATGGGTCCAACAAACACAGGACTTTGAACCAGGAGACCGGTGTTTTGTTTTCTAAGTTACGTTAGTGACTTTTGTGACCTGTTTTCTGTACTTATGTAACATTGATTATGTACGTATTTTACTTAGTTTACGTACTTATTTTAAACCCAATCATGACGTTTTTCCTAAACCTAACTAAGTGGTTTTGTTGCCTAAACCTAACTGCGGACATCACCGTAGTTTTGTTGCGTTGCATACAAATGACACGCTAAAATGTGTCCTCATGACACGCGGAATGACCGTGTAATGTCGCACTATTTATACGCCTTCCTGTGAGACCGGCTTGATATTCCATACCTCCAGGATGCACTTCCTTATCAAGCCCTTTTCTTTTTTGGCTGGACTGCGGAGGGCCGGTCCTACAAATGCAAAAGTGCGTCACCGAGTCATGAAGTTGCACGATTGATCGGCCGAGTGTTGGAGTTTCCTCATTTCAAAATGAAAAGGCGAGGTACAGTCCTTTACGCAAATGAACCCGTTCAGCGTGACGCGTCCGGCTCACGAAACTTGGACTAAGCTATCAAACTAGGCGATCTAGTTCTAAAATGAAGCGAGATTCAGCAGTGGCATCATCGCCTACTTCTCGCTTAAAATGTTTTCAGAAGTAGATTTTGGTGGATTGTTTAGACGGAATGACAGAAAGTTTACGAGCAGGCCGCCGTGTTGTTGCCTGTTTGAAACGGCGAGCAGAAAACCAGGGACCAATCAGGTGCCTTCCACGATAGGGTGTGTCACCACTTGAGCGACTAGCGCGTCCCCTAGTGTCCTCGCCAGACCTGGTGGACATGTACCACTGGATTTAACATGATAGACATGACCGCTGACTATTTGTGTAACAATTTAGCCACACATTCACAGACTGACCGTACACGGTCCAGACGTATACTCAGTTTTGAGTCTTGTTTTGATAAATAAACATCTCCACCAAAGCCCAAATAATATGTTATGACATTCTTTGACTTGTGAAACAGCCTCTGGACATTCTGTGGTCCTCTTGATTGTCAATAGCCTGCAGTTTCAGCTGTCTCTCAGGCCCCATTGTTACTGATAGAAGGCCAGGACACTCCAAACACATTGTGTGAGTGAGTGGGAATCTGACAGATGGAGGACTGGATAACCTACTTCAGTCGTCTCTATAGGGCTCAAGGAGCCTGCAGATTAAGCTTTCAGTCAGTCACATCCATATTTATAAGAGCCATATTTTAGATTTATCACGGTATCAGATGTCAAACATGTTTGATTGCATCTGAAACAGAATATAAAATCATGAATTCATGAATGAAAAACGTCTGTATTTGCCACCCATGCGCGGTCGGATTCCTCCAGATGGGCATCAGGTTGCTCGGAGGAGTGCGGACGCCATGATTTTGATGTTCTTGTTTTTAAGACATTGACCCCCTGACCCCTACAGAAGGTCACCTCTGACATGCCATGGGGAGGGTTCACGCTGTGGGTCAAACTCTCACCTCCTTGGCTTTATTACCTAGGAGGGTTTAGGGAGGGGGCACTGACATGGCTGTCACAGCGAGGTCAATCATTCATCTGTGATCGGCAGGGCTCCACAGAGGGACTCCCATTTTGAGCACTGAAAATGAAAGCCCTGAGGACGGCAGCTGATGAATATAGACATGTTGGATGTTGAAAGTTGTTGCGTTCAAATGTAAATTAGTAGCAAGAAGAAGTGTGTATAGATACACACATCCAACCAGGGGTACTTCTACTCCAGGTACTACAGATGCAGGGGGGTACAAACTAAGATTGTAGAGTAGCTCAACTAATTTGGCAAAACAGAAATTACGATTTTATTAAAAAAAATGTATATACACATATTGAGTTGTAGCACCTGAAAACATATTCATGTGTGTGAAAACTAGCTATAGAAGGTGAGCAGAGAAGTCTAAACAGCTAAAGGTAGTGGAAAAATGGTTCATAATTAGCTAAAAGTAACAGATAAATAGATGAAACAGTTAGTTGTTTCACTTTTACAATTGATTTTAATTATTAAATTAATTAATTAAGTCATGTTTATTTCTGATTTATGACTAGAACAACTTGACACACAGTGCTGATCTGCATCTCAAATTAATCCTCAGGTTTACATGTACACCACTTCTAAGTAACATCTACTGTTGACCTGCTATCTGCATCTAAAGACCCCCTGTACCCCCTAAGAAATACAAAAAATGGTCTATTGTGGGTCTCAGAGGGTTCAAAAGTTTAAAATTAAAATGAACACATGGAGGATGGTGTCGATACTTGAGACACCAAAAAATCTGACAGAGCTGCGGTACAGTCAGACGAAAAAAGGTTCTCTCTTGACATGCACAAAAAAAGCTTGCATGTGTACACCCACACACCGGATAAAGATATTAACACAGAAGCAGTCAAACACATTGCCCACCCGTTTTAACAACCCCCAAGTTGAGACATGTCTGTGATTAAAATCTGCGTCCCTGTGTGTTTGTGTATATGGGAAAACCTGCTGTCCAGACAGCGGAAGAGAACAGTCTGCTCCTTCATTACCCTTGAAGGAGGCTCATATGGCGAGTGGGTGATATTAAAGTGGAGGAGGTTTAAAAATGGCTCGGAGCCAGTGTGTGTGCGTACTCCGTCGTCTCTGACCGCTGAGTGTGCGGTGCGGTTGGGAGCATGCTGACCTGAAACTTGCCCGGTTTCAACAAACATCCGGTTAATTATATGATAACAAATCATATCTGATTACAGGACAAACCAGTTAAAAAAAAGGAGGTTCATCACTCGAAATATTAACTCATTTAACCTCATTTTATGTAAGCGTTAAATGTTGCTTTCCCCAGATTTAAAGCAGAAGTATTCCCCTCTGTGTGAGTTGCATCTAATGATGAACATTAGACCACTGTCTGATCCCCTCGTGTGATATTAATCTGACCTCTGGCCTGAGGTCAGTCATAAACACACTCTAATCTGTTGAGTAAATCACACAGACGTATCGGGGTCTCTGCTGTCGGCTCGGGTCCCATTACAGTGTCTCTATCCGGCTCCCTCGCTGCTCATAATTATGTTGTTAGCCTGCCATTAACCGAGATCAGTGATTATTAACTGAACGGGTCAGCACTGCAGACGGGGAAGCGATTGAAATACCCGCAGTCAAACTCAGTTCATGATTCCTCCCCCCGCCCGATGACAAAAGCTAGAGCAACCGGAAACGACCTTGTCCCTGTTCACACCTGGTATTAACATGCATTAAATACACCTGGCATTAAAATGCGTCTCCACATGCGTCCTGAGTGACCACTTGTGATCCGATCTCACTTCCCCGCCCTATATGCTAATAAACACGCAGTAAACACACGGCTAATACAGCAGACGTTGTGAGGTAATATTACATGAATGTCAGTAGTAATATCGTACATATTCGTGTATTCTGGTACATTGTATTAACATCAAAATATAAAGTTATTGTACCGGAGGTCCCCGGGGACCTTCATGCTGCCGGCAACGCCGCCTTTGCCAGGCAACGACGGGGTACAGAACTCCAGAGAGCCGGGGATGAGAGAAAGCGAGCAGGTGGGCGGGTGTCAGCTCCGTGCAAAGCACCAGATCAAAAACGCCGACACATCTCCGACAGTATGATGATAATGCACTTCCTGTCTGATAGTCTGTAGATTATGTATCCTATAGATGAAATATATTTTAATAAAATACAGTTGTACCGACAGAATAAAGTAGAGCACAGAGGCTGTTTCCATGCCGCGAGGCGTCTGTCTGTCTATTCACATGAGGAGCGCAGAGACCCCGCGGATCCCAGCGGGACGTCAGATGAGTAGGCGGTCCTTAATGTGGCCCAGGACACATTCGTGGACACACTGCTAAAAGAATGTGGTCATATGTGGCTCAGACCACCTCTGAATGTGATCTGAAAGATCCGATCTCAATGCGTCTTGAGTGCGTTCACACCTGTACTCAGAGCTGTCCACTTGTGATCCGATCACTGAGGACGCATGTTAATACCAGGTCTGAACATAGCCTTTGAGCGTTGATAAAAACAGGTAGACATTACTCCTCTATATCTTTACATAGACAATAGATGTTTGCTGCTATATTAATGCTCTGAATGTCGTATAGAGAAGCTTTAAGAAAGCTTATCAGAATTAAGACATCAGAGCTGCGAGATGCTCAGGAAGGTGGAAAGCTGCTCCTAATGCATCCATTAGGTTAAGTGTGTTGATTCATTATAGATTTTGTTGAGCTTGGCCTTTTCCTCACAAAAAAGTCTGACGCTTGTCCAAGTTCGACAGCTCGTGATGCACTTACTGATTACACCGGGTGTCTAAATGGAGCATTTCATTGATCTTGATTGATTGAATTTTATTTGATAATTAAATAATGCACTATAACTCTGCTCAACATACACACAACAAAGAGCAACACCTGATAAGGATATACACAATCAAAGGCGGAGTGGCTTGGCTTTAATATTTAAACTCTCTTCATAATATAACTCATATTAATATTAATAATATTACTGGGGGTCCTCAGAGACTTTGTTTCCTGCATTCTGGTGACTTTTAAAGAATGAAAATAACAAAATAATAAGTAGTAGTAAGCTGCGTTGAGAAAAGCCCAACTCGGGCGCTGCACACTGAGATGTGTCGGTCGCGAGCAGCTCTCTTCGGCCAGGAAACGACATAGGTGTAGCTCGACTTTCTTGACTTGCAAAATTATCTTTTAAAGGGACTCTATGTAAGAATCAAAAATGTCTTGTTAACAGCGACTCCTGTGGCCGTTAAGTCAACGAAAGTCAGCGTCCTGTTGCTCGCGCTTGTGCTCGCTCTACATAGACATGAACGAGCATCGCTCAAAACAGTGAGGCGACACACGTCAGCTAAAACCACAACATCACTCTATATTTCAGCTGCTTGGCAGTAATGTTAGCTGACCAGACGAAGGTCTCTCCATGAATCACTGCTGATCCTAGTGTTGGCTTTTCCTGCCTCAGCCTCCCAACCGCGGCCGGAGGGAACAGGGGAGACACCGGAGTTTTGGTCGGAGACGATAAC
>CAKALU010065549.1:0-29815 GCA_916700995.1 Hozukius guyotensis
CTCAAGGTCTTGGTGTCTTAATGTGGTATTTTGGAGGGATTATTGATCATTTTTACCAATTCTCGAGTGGTAAAAAATTGTTAAATTTAGCACCAAATCTGTGTAACAAACGGTATCAACCCAAAAAATGCTGCAGTAACTAATGAGACATAAGTGAGAATGGGAATGACCATCATATACTTCTATCATAATGTTCTTGGCACTTAAACTTTCAAAATGTATTTTAATTAATAAATTAAATTCATGATTATTTCTGATTTATGACTAGAACAACTTGGCACACAGTGCTGAGCTTTCAGATGATGAACACCACTTCTATGTGACACATACTGTTGACTTGCTATCTCCCCCTAAAAATCCCATGTCCCACCCCCTAAAAAAGACAAAAACAGGTATCTGGGAGTCTCTTAGGTTTAAGATATTTTTCATATATTAATATGTAAACATAGCTCGACATTCACTGCTTCACAGCAAAAACAAATGTTTAATTTGTGTGCACAAACTGACATGAAGAGTGGAAACGGGCCACTGAAACTAACAGAAAAAGCGAAACAGCAGTATTCTTTAGACTGAAGCATGAAAGACGCCTCTGGGAAATAAGCACCTGAGCAGGCGGAGTAAGATGATGATGAGGGGAAGCGGGCGGGTCAAACCTGCTACCTTTGGGATCACTGGATTGGACTTTGCTGCTCACCCTGTCAATCAAGACACTTAGCCTCAGGCTAAACAGTAAGCGACACACATACAGCACACACTACACATACTCACCCTGTTGAAACAGCTTAAAAGAAACAGCCAGCGGTGTCAAGACACTGTTAGTTATGGCTCACGTAGAAACTCCAAAAGACTCATTTCCAATGCAAGAGGCTGAAATCCAGCTGGACATCAAAGATGCCGACAGCCAAACCAGAGTGCAGAGGTGACTGTATGGAAATGAATACGCTCATATAAAATTCATAAAGCACTCAATTTAAGCTGTGGAAAAACATGGCCGTGGTGTCTGTGACGATGACCCAGTGGTTCCATGGAGGGTGAGTAAATAAAAGTGAATTTTATTGACTTTAGTGATAACAGAATCTAGCTCTACAAGATAATCCTGTTTAACAGTGTCCTGCAGTTCGCTCCATTTGTCAAGATAGAGAAGCTACATTAGCTAATACTAATGCTTATTTTTGAGCCAGAAATCACATTAGAAAAACTCAACAGCAATCCCTCAGTTTCACTTCTAACCAAAGTACATCTGGCAACAGCCAAGGCAACAAAACTGCTTAGTTAGGTTCAGGAAAAGATTTCCGTTTGGGTTAAAATAACACGGGAAGTGCCGTAACTTAAGTACAGAAGTTTACTGACAAAAAATACATAGTTAGCTTTACAAAATGGTCATGGTTTGGGTTTAAATAACTCTGAAAGTGCCATATCTTAACTAGTACAGAAGTTACGTGGCAAACAAATCAACTTTGACTCGTGGTTTCACACGGGACACAAACATTGGTCACCTGGGTGAAATTCCAGTGTTTTTTGACCCACCCATCGACCCCGACTTCCTCCCTACATGGCGTTTGCCACTCTTTATACCTTCCGGTTCACAATTACGTGGATTACATACAAATTGATTTCATGCTGACCATCACGAAAAAAAAATTTAAATTTGTGTCTATGTACACAAATCAATACATTTCGCGACTATTTCACGAACTGCTGTGCAACTGGGCTGGATGTCAAGGGCATATGTTTAGTTTCAGAAATGGGGGGGGGCTTCAATGAAGTGAGAGATTCTTCACTGAAGAAATCAAGCATATGAATTAAATTTTCTTCATTCATATAAATTTAATGACCACATTGGTTATCATGCTTTCCATAATAATGGTATATTAAAAAAAAGGTAATTTGCTGCATATTAATGCACTAACCCAATAATCATTGATATTTCCTTGAAATTAAATCTACTATTTCCAATGACAACAATGTCTCCTACAAACTATGCTCCCATACAACTAAACTGCATTCTCAAATACATTTCGAGGGAAAGTTATTTTCTCTCGGATTACGGTCGCAGTTTTAGTCCAACAAACACAAGTCTTTCCGGGAGACCGCTATTCGTGTACCGTGCGTTAAAGCTGCAGTGGGTAGAAACGGAGCAAATATGATTAAAAAAACGTATTTTTATAAAACGGTCGCTATATCCTGACAGTAGTACATGAGACGGGTAATCTGCCTCTGTGTCCTCCGGTGCTCCTAACAGCATCTGCAAGATTTCACAGACCGGAGGAAAACAACCAGTCAGACCTGAGCTGGAGCCTTGCCGTCTCTGAGCAGCTGTCAATCACTCAGGAACTCCGATCAAACTAGGCAGCGCTGATCAAATATGAATCAATATTCTGTTACTGTAATGCCTATTTCTCACCTCAAATGCTCTCAGAAACATCTTGTAGTGCACTGTTTAGCTGTAAAATGAGAAAGTTTGTGACCTGGCAGACATGTTGGGATCAGTTGAGGTAATACCAAGCACTGCCCACCAGCTGGAGCACAGCCAATAGGAACGTTAAAAGGAACGCTCTCTCTCTGAAATGACCTGTGATTGGCCAAAGGCCTCCGTCACGGGCTAGACTTTTTAAAGCCTGAAAACAGAGATATGAGGAGGTGCAGAAGTCTAGTTATCTCTCTGAAAACTTGAATTACAATATGCTGAAAGGTTATGTTACGGCTGTATGTGTTTTCTGTGCTGCTGTCCCTTTTCCCTCTCCAGTAGCTTTGCCCAGGTTTGCTGCATTTGCTCAACGAGGTTGGGAAGGGAAGTGCTTAAAAGCTCCTGTGCCAGCAGCAGAAGAGGGAGGCTTCTGGTGTGGGGACTGCTGGTTCTGCTGCCTCTCAGCTTAGGACTTGATATTTTGTCTTTTTCATATTTTCTTGTTAATAAATCCTATGGATTTGAGAGTTTTAAAGGTGTCTTCTGTGTTTGGTTCGGGTCAGTGTTAGAGTGTTGTGTGCCCCAATAGAGCTGCCCGAGGGTGGGGCGTAACAGGTTATCACGTTTTTTTTGCCCAGTTTTTTTTGCTCAATGATGCCAAAAACATTCTGCCTACTGCTGGTTTAAGTTTCACTTTCACATTACAATCAGCTGTTCATTCATGTCCCGTGTTCACAACGTTCAGTGTCATGTTACCATGTTGTTTTTTCCTAAACCTAATTGAGTGTTTTTGTTTAAATCACAACATTAAGCACGTGTTTACTGAGACCGAAAAGTGGGATGGGTCTGACAAACGCGTTGAACTATCATTACAAGCGCATTTGGGATACCTCAAAAATAAACATAACGACAAAACACGTTTCCCTCGAAATGTAATTCACAATGCAGTTTCGTTGTATGGGAACGTCATTTTTAGGAGACTGGGCTGCTTTGAACCCACTAAATAGTGTCTTATTTCTATCTTTACTACATAAAGCATTGTCTTCAGTTGCATTATCTTTGAATTATGGTCAGCTTTAGAATACTTTTAGGAGAATTTGATGTAAAAAAAAACAAACAGCAAAATTATTTTTCAACCAGAAAATACAGAGGAGTCTGGACTTTTTTCTGCCCTGAATAGTGTAGCCTTCCTCACATGCTAAATACTGTTTATGGCCCCAACAACCTGGGGCTAAAAACTCAGCATTGTTAACCTGAAACAAAAAAAGTTAGGGGGACAAAAATAAAGATTTTAAAAAGTAAAATTACACCCATGCTTGATATACCTTATAATCAAGGTGCAATGTTTACACCTGACACAGGGGAAATTGTCTTTATAGTAGGCTACTAGCTATGAAGTTATGTTTCATGATCATACTTCTGTATATGGCGCTCATGAATGAACCTTGACTCCATGTAATACAGCCTATTAAGGCCATCCACTCTGTGAATGGCTCTATACAACCAACCACAGCTGGCTGCTAGGCGGTACGAGGGCGATCAGAAGCAGAGGGGTGAGAAGTGACAGGCAGAAAAAGGTGACAAGGGTGACGAGGGTGTGTAACCACAGGAGGAAACCCAGTCTGTTTACCCAAGTGATATTTTAATTTGCGCTGCGGGCTTCGACCTCGTTTTTTCTCCGGATCCTTTCAGCGTAGACTGGCTTTTTTCACCTCCTGAAATTGGGCCCGGGACGTTAACACAACATTGACTTTGGCACGGGGGCAGCGACTGGGGAAGTGACGGGACTCTTAAAGAAGTTTCCTCCCGCCTGCTCTCGGTGCCTGGCTGCACTCTGATAAACGTCACATCACACTCGACATTCACAACAACCAGACACGCCGGCTCGTGTCCCCTGACGTCTCTCTCCGTGCCGCACTGATGAGGTCACAGTCTACACCTCACATACCTGAAAGACTTCTGTTAGCGCTGTATCACTTTATGTAATCATCATTTTTTTATGTAATGAATTTTCCAGCTGTGAAAATTATAATTTTTTTTAAAGTTTTTACAGGTCTAACTGTAGGAAATATGTCATGCCTGAACCTGTACTTTGTTGGTTCTCCTCAATAAAGAAATACCAAAATCCATTCAGTTGGGTCAGTTTTGCACAACCTCAGGGGTCTGAAAAGTGAAGCCAATGCTGAAGTGCCTTAAAACTTGCATTCTCCAGCAGCGGGCGACTCCTCTGGTTGCTAAAAGAAGTCTGATTGTATAGAAGTCTATGAGAAAATGAGCCTACTTCTCTCTTGATTTATTACCTCAGTAAACATTGTAAACATGAAACAAGCGATTGATTGAGACCATGAACTCAAGTCTTCTTCAATGCAGCATGATGTTCATTTAGTAAATTATGGTCCCATTTAGAGTCAAATAGACCATAAAGCAGGGGATGCTTTAGGGCGGGCCTACCTTGTGATTGACAGGTCGCAACCACGGCGTTGTGCAGTCTGGGTGATGTCAGTGTCTTACAACTTTAACCCTTTCACAGTGTGTTTTCAGTCCATGCAAGTTAATTGTAACATTTTGTACTTAGCTCCACCTTCTCGTGTCGCTTCTGGTTCCAAAAAACCAAGATGGCGACGACCAAAAACCAAGATGGCAACAGCCAAAATACCAAACTTGAGGCTTCAAAACCGTAGTCCACAACCCAATGGGTGACGTCACGGTGACTACGTCCATTTCTTATAGTCTAGGGACACCTGAACCAGTTCCATTTGCTGAAGAAGACCACAAAGTCAAAGAAAACTCTGTAAAGAGAACTTTTGACCTTGGATGATTTTATTACTCAACTCATTTAATTAAGCAAAAGTGACACAGTGCCATGTGACTTAATCAAACACTATTTTGTATTTATACTTCAGCCTAAAGCACATGTTGTTGCAACCAGAGGCCAATTGTCCGATATTTTGGGGGCGGAAAGAATTCTTATATTCAACGTTTGAGAGGAGACAGGAAGTTTTTAGGGAGAAGAGGCTGGCACATCCCCTTAACAGAACAAAGGAGATCCAAGTATTCTACAAGATAATCCAAGAGTATTCTCAGTTGTCAGGCAGATGAGGGAAACTGACAAAGAAAAAATTGATTTCCATTATCTCAGAATGTCTGACAATCTGCTCCATCACAGTACAGTACTTGAACGCTTCGGATCGATTTGCCATCGTTTTTATGGTTAGATGATATCTTGTTGACATTTAGTCCTGAGAGTGCCACGAGAGGAAAACTCAGGGAGTGTCCACAATCAATAGGATTCATCCTCTGAGGAACATGATTGTGTGCAGGAAATTTGATTGCATCTTCCCATTAGATGCTGATATTTTGTCTGAATAAGTGGCAACTTTATACTGAGGGTGGCACTAGAAAAAAAAAAATGAGGGGGGTCACCAAAATGGCTTGGATTCATCCAGTGGATACCAAGAATATTCTCGTTTGACGGCAGTAGTTGTTGAGACATCTTAGCAGTTTTAAGATGAAGTTTTAATTCATTTCAAGGCTGCATTAATTGATTTTTTGGGGCCACATTGGAGCAAAATATTTTTTGGGGAAAACATATCTGAGGTGTTGTCACTTTACAGTGACTTTATGGCGAATGTGTTTGCAAAGAATTGCCTTTTTACACATCAAGCAGGCACGGAGACATTAACACTCATTTGGAGTTGTGTTTGTGTCCATCTTGAGCAGTTAATATTAACCATTTTTTACCACTCCAGAATTGATAAAATTGATCAATAATCCCCCCAAAATACCACATTAAGTCACCAAGACCTTGAGGAACACCATAGAAAAAGCCATGCTGTGATTTGGTATCAACAATTTTTGGGGATTTCTGCAAGAATTGCATTTTTCTGCAATTGGCTGGCGAGCACTTCTGTTCTGGAAACTGCTCAGAAACCCCCTTATTGTGAACATACCTAGGAAAGCCATCCATCCTCTGAATCCTCTAGGTCTTTAGTTTGTGGCTGTAAAGTTTTATGAGCCTGTGATTATTTTAGAGCAGTGGTTTCCAACCTTTTTTTAAGTCAAGGACCCCTAAACTGACACAAATTAGACCACGGACTCCCATTTGATAAGATTTTGTCTCAGGTTCCCCATTTGATATGATTTTTGCTTTTAGATGTTTTATTACAGAAAGACTATGAAACCCATGAACAAAATAGTCATACATTCTGTCATCGTGTTACTTATGGATGGAATTATAGTGAAAATAAATTCTTCCCCTTTTTGCTGGGTACCCCCTGGAACCCCTTCAAGGACCCCTGGGGGTCCCTGGACACCAGTTTGAAAACCACTGTCCTAAAGGTCAAAACAGGTCACTAACATCTGGGGACTAACATCATCACACATGAACACAATTCGGCTCATTGAATACAGTAGTAGTAGTAGTAGTAGTAGTCCAGAGTATCAGTTTTACAGTTATACCCAATTTATGCAATTCCAAGACTGTGCATATTTGTTGCCCCTAACTGCATGTGATTATCATAAAGCCGGCATGTACTGTATATAAAGGGGAGACTCGTGGGTACCCATAGAACCCATTTCCATTCACATATCTGGAGGTCAGAGGTCAAGGCACCCCTGTGGTGACGGCCATGCCAGTTTTTCCCTTGCCAAAATTTAGCCCAACTTTGAAGCGTTATTTAGCCTCCTTCCGAGCTAGCATGACATGGTTGGTACCAATGATGATTCCTTGCGTTGTTTAGTTTCATATGATACCAATATCTTCACTCTAGCTTTAAGACTGAGCCTGCTACAACCTCTTAAAGATAGTATTGTCAGTCTATTCACTTTTACCTCTGGTTTGGTCTCCACCAACTCCTGAGGAAAAAATATCTGGCTTTTTAGCTGCTAGAGGCTTCCAATATGATCACCAGCTAGTTGCTAACTTCGTCTACTGTTGGGAAGATTTGCAAGCCGCAAAGCCGGAACAATAACCTAAGAGAGGTTATAAAATCTCCGTACTCCTGCAGAGTTGGGCGATAACTATGGGTTTGTCATGAGTGGCGCCTATAAAAAAAAATACAGATAAATGCAGCTTTGCATCTCTAAATTATATCAATTTAGCTGGGTAGATTTAATTGATTTTGCTATAGAACAATTGTCCTCCTCTGGTTTTATTTGAAAACAAAGTGATGATAAGTTAACAACGTAGGGAAATGAAACATTCCCTTAGTATTACCAGAGCAGTTGTAACAGGCGTTGGTTGTTTGTTTTGTAGTTTATTTGTTGTACCTTTGGAAGCAAAAGGCAGACCTGTGGTCAGTGTGACGCTGTCATCCAGGCCAAACTACAGAGGACAGTCTGATGAGTATCCGTCTGGCTCTTCCCCCCGCTGAGAGCAGAGATTGAAGCTAAACTGTGCCCCGAACACAGACTAATCGTCCTCTCTCTGTTTACAGCACCCAAGGGTGAGCTTTAATGAGGCTAACGGTGATATGACTAAACATCCTGCAGCCTTCATCCGTCAGGAGGAGAGCAGCAGGGCCCCGGGCTTTTGATGCCTGCCTGAGCAGCAGAAGAAGCCGAATCCCTCCTCCTGTCCTTTCAGATGACTTTACCGCGTCCTTGTCGAAGTGGAAATATGAAATGTCACGGAGAGTTGTGTGCATGTTTGAAAATGTCAGAGATACAGCAGCTTGTCGCACGCGGATCTCCGAGAAGCCGGTGGGAGATTAAAGGAGATTCAAAAACAATTTTGTTAACGAAAAAAAATAACCAAAACAATTGTGCAGAGGGGTTTTTTAGGCGGTGCTGACATTTCTGGCTTTCAAAAGGCCCTTTCAGGCACGAAATCCATATCGGAATAAAAACTCTCCAACTGGCGCAACAGATTTTGTTCTCAAGCCAAAAATGCAAATGCCAAAACAGTTTTGTTATTATACTGTCCAGCATGCTAATGTTTTAGTCTTTGTTCTGTTTCTGTTGGATCTCTGCTCTGATTAGCCAGTCAAGTCCTCTCTGTTGTGAGATTTAACATTTTTCTCATTAACGGGCCACCATGAAGTGTTCTTGTCAATGTTGCGGGACTTGTCCGCTGTAAAAGTTGCAAAAGTTATTATTTAAAGTGTCAACATTATACGTTAGACTCATTAGTGGTGAACAAAATATTCAAATCTTTTATTTAAGTGAACAACAATACAACAATTAAATAATAATAATATTAAAAGTAAAGTAGCAATCTAAACTTTATTTCAATTAAAATAACATCATTTCAGCAGTAAATTTCACTTAATCAAATTAAATTACAAGACAAGACTACAATTGTATTAAAGCTAAGTGGCCCACAGAGAGAGTGGCTAGGGGACAAAGACAGATGAAGGTGATATCTTAATGCTATTAACTGAAGGGAAGATATTAATGTAAATTGCAGAAGAAAATAACACATTTTAAGGGATTAATAAAATGTTTACCCCGGACAGAAACATCCTGCCGTTGTAAACTGTTCTGAACTATTTATTTCCTGTGTGAACTGTGATGCAGGTTAGGCTACCAGGCTGATATTGGTCTTTTATTAACCGATGGATGTTATTGCCTGACCTACAGTAAAATGTAATTCTGTTCTGTAAATTGAAGTTTTTCCTGACATGGAAGGGGGGTCCGCATGCTGCTAACCTTAAAATAATTTCACCACTCTGGTAGTTGGTCAGAGTTTTATCGTCCCATGAATATCTAAATGCAATTTCCTTTTTTTTGTGAGATTATTGACCTGAAATTGGTCATAATTAACGAAAAAATCAAAGAGAAAGTAATGCTGTTTGTATCAGCTTTCAAGTTCCCTTAGTGAAACCTTAAATACATACACAAACTACATGTATATTTCCTTTGGAAGTCAGTTTGGTGTCCTTGCCGTCTCCTGCTGTTCCACAGTCCCTGTCTCGATGCTAATGAATGCGCTGTTTGGGGGAGGCGGAGCATCGAGGTTTGGTGGCCCCCCTCCAAGGTGAGTCCACCTGAGTGAGGAGGACGAAGAGCAAAGAGAGTAGACACATCAGAACGGTGATGAATATGGATGCTCTGCAGAAGCTGCTGTCCTGCTGCTAGAAAACATCCCGTTACTGAAACTGATGGACATAATGCAGTTTGTATTGGAAGCTTGTGTTAGCATAATCAGGTGCCTTAAGCTATATCAGGTTCATTGTTGGTTTAAATAGGAGCACCGTAAAAGAAAATACATTTAGCATTGAACCAAACAGGCCGAACTGAAACTGAATGAAACAAAGAGACACCATACAGCTGTTCCCACAAGGTTTATTTGATAGACTTGGCCAGGTAACACCAGTTTTATATATGTACACATCGACTGTTTTCATGTGCAGGCATGGGAGAAAAAAAAAAACAGCTGAGGTAAAAATGTCTTAAAAGCTGTTAGCTTTGATGTACCAGCCTGTCATTAAGTATATTGTTCACTGAGTCTATCTAAATTAGCCTCGTAAACCTCTCGGCCACAGATGCTCCATCTTTACAAACTCAGTATTCAGTTGAGGTTGGGCTTAGCTCTCAGCTGCAATGTTTTCAATTGTTGCTTTCACACTCCCACACATATACAAGTCCAAAGAAATCTACACAAGTTCAGGCAAAGCCTAATGATTTCCAAGTGACTCTCCTGAAATGTGCTTATAGATAGGGGAGAGCGGGGGCGGTTGGGACACTTTTTGCATCAACACCAAATAACCTTTCATTACTCACAGACTACTTGAACAGTAATGAAATTAAGTTGATCCCTGAACAGATACAGGTGTTTGCCAACAGTTTATCAAGTTTTTTTTAGCCTAATTTAAATGTGAAAGGCATAATTTTGTTAAAGTATATTTTTGGCATCGCTGGGCAAAAATTCCACAATAACCTTTCAGCATATTGTAATTCAAGTGTTCTGAGAGAAAACTAGACTTCTGCACCTCGTCATGGCTCTGTTTTCAGGCTTTAAAAAATCTAGCCCCGTGACGGAAAACTTTGACCAATCACAGGTCATTTCAGAGAGAGAGCGTTCCTATTAGCTGTGCTCCGGCTGGTGGGCGGTGCTTGGTATTTCCTCAGCAGATCTCAACATGGCTGCCGGGTCACAAACTTTCTCATTTTACAGCTAAACCGTGCACTACAAGATGTTTATGAAAATATCTGAGATGATATAATCACAGTAACAGAATATTGATTCATATTTGATCAGCGCTGCCTAGTTTGACCGTTTGGTCGGAGTTCGCGAGTGATTGACAGCTGCTCAGAGATGGCAGCAGGACGGCAGGCTGATTGGTTGTTTTCCTCCGGTATGTGAAATCTTGCAGATGCCATTAGGAGCACCGGAGGACACAGAGGCAAATTATTTATGTCAGATTACCTGTCTCATGAACTACTGTCAGGATATAGTGACCGTTTTATAAAAAATAACTTTTTTTAATCATATTTGCTCCATTTCTACCCACGGCTGCTTTAAATGTACAAGGAATGCATTTTCCCAAAGTTCTGCCTTTCTGGGATGGTGGGTTTGGACTTGCTCCGTCTAAAAAAATATAATTTAAATTGGAAAAAAAATTGCAGTATAAATTTGAACACCTTATATTTACAATGGTACTTGGTCACATATTTCTTTGAGAAAAAGAAAACATTTGTAAAATCAATATATTTTCAGAAATTACTGAGATATGGAATTTGGCAAAAAAAAAAGGGTTTCTGACTGTCTGCCACTTGAGTAAACATTCACTCAGTGACTTCACAGTGGGTCTTAATCAATAAAGAAAAGCCTTTGTCTTGTTTTGGTCTGCTTTTTGTTGATTTGTTAACAAGGACAGCTAAGACTAGCATCAACTGATAGGCCAGAAAATAAGCTTACCAACAATATAGTTTTTTTATATGTGGCATAAACTAAAAACACTATGGTAGAAGAAAAAATAACAAAAGTAGCTATTACTATTATTTCTCATTGCATTGTTTTGTTGTTAAATTAAATAAATTAAAATAAATAAATTAGTGAGAGATCATGAGGAAACCTTTTTATGTTATGATTTTGACTTATTTATTCCATGATCGTGTGAAAATGTGATTGACGTCCTGTCATTTACTGATTACTCTCAAACGAAGAAAACGTGTTTGCACATAATCAGAAGATAGTCTCACTAAATAATGTTTTTTATAAAGTACATTTCTTGTAGTAATTGGAAAACACCATTAAATCATTTTTAATAAAAATCATCTCTGTGTCCCTCCGTTATTGTCAGACCTAATTTATAAATATGTATGTGGGCTTCCGTAAACCCATTGAACCCTGGTTATCCTCGGCCCGCAGCTTTATTATCTGTGTCAGGTGTATCACCGGGTTCAGGTGGTTGACATTGAGGTGCGTATCTATATTACTGTTATTGGATAATGGGGGTTGTGGTATATTGCAGGATTTCTTTCCCCCGTCCACTCAGTCGGAGCAGGTCATAATGGCTTCATGGCTAAGCCACAGAGGCCCAGCGAAGGTAGAGGAAGTCTGTCTGAGCTGAAGTCTTCATCAAATTGAAGTTTCCATTTTCCTTCCCTCTGAAATCCCTAAAGCAGTGCCGAGGTGGATCCATTTCACACCTGGAAATAGTTTCCTCCGCGTGTGGGTTCACGACGGGCTTACAGGCAGGCGGAGGCGGCACGGGACGTTTAAGCCTCCATCAAATAATGGCTTTTGTAATTTCACAGCAAACGGCTGCGTCGAGCCAATCTCCGCCGCCGCCTCCCTCTAATTTTATCTCCCTCTCTCTCCTTGTCTTCCTGTCTGTTTCCCCCCCCCCACAAACGTCGCCCCCTATCTCGCTCTGTTTCTCCAGCCGTCTCTATCTCTGACAGCTACAGACTCTATTAGCCGTGATTGGTTACAGTTCACAGCCATGAAATGATCCTTCCGAGGAAAAAACACACACACACACACACGCAGAAAATGGGAAGAACTCACATTAGCTGCAATGTGAAACCTGCTGTATCTGTACTGTGACAGGTATCGGATGGTGTAACTTCAAAGGCTTAAATAAACATCTGTGCTATCTCAAACCTGGCTGTCCAACTTCGTGCTGCTCTTTGTTCAGTTGGGCTTCGGGAGAAAAAGGAGGGAAATCCCACTTTCATTGTGGGATTTTCTCGAAGGTGTTGTTTACGAAAAAGTACACTCGTCTTGTGTGGTTTTGTTTTAACTGTTGTCAGGTTGTTCAGGATTCGATGCCTTCTCAAAAGACATTTGACAGTGGAGATTTATTCTTTCAGGTGGAATCAGGCCGGTTCTAGATTGCTTTGAATGGGGGACAGTAAGAGATGTTGGCTGGTCACCAACAACTGTGGTAATATGAGTGTTCTTTAGGACTGTGTACTCTATAACGTACACTGTCTTGTTTTTATCTAAAGCTATCAACCATACTTGCCAAACCCTCACGATTTTCCCGGGAGACTCACGTTTTTCATCGCCCTCTCCCGGTTTCACAATTCTTCCGTATTTCGCCCGATTTATGACAAATGTTCACACCATTTTTTTTTTCCTTTTTGTTATCTCAACCTGTTTATGGCGTTGTATAGCGTGTATAAGCCCCACTGTTTCCGCCTACTGTCGTTTCCTGGGGGAAGAGAGCTGCTCGCAGTTTGAGCTGTGCTCGCTGTTGTGTTCAGCGCACATTGTCAGTGTGCGCTGCACCTAAAGTTGGGCTTTGCTCGATGCAGCAAAGCCATTGGAAATAACAGGTTTTCAAAGAGCAGCAGTGTTGTTGTCACATCTGAAAGGTGAGTGAGAGAGTGAGAGAGAAATGGAGAGTACTAAGAGAAAGAAACAGGCCTACTCAAGCAGAGGCAGAAAGTGAATAGATGTGTGAATGAATGAAAACTGATGATGCCAGAGATTCACACAAGTTCAGACCAGAGGGGCCAATTACTCCGTATTTGTTCCTGAGAATTAAAAGTATTTAATACAAAACTGCTGTTGCAGTGTACTTTTATAATTACCTCCGCCAAGGCCAAAGGCCTTTGTTATTAAGAATCATCGGACATTTATTATTTTATTTATTTATTGACACCTTCGCTCCCTTATCTTCTCTATTGATATACTCCACACCTACGGGCAGTAAGTAGGTATGATTTAAGAATGAACATTCACTTTGTTGAATGACAGAATAACCAAAAATGTAAACCATGGATAAAATGTGGAAAAACATTAACTTGATCATATATATTACTACAGGAAGTTCCATTACATCATATTTTATTTTTTTAAAACATGTTTTGGGCCATCTAACATTAGTTTGCACAATTGGTCAATGGCAAAAAGAAATACAGTGTGAGGCTGAGGCATACATTTTCCTCATATGACATACTGTAGGCCTGTTACTTTGACAACATTGCCTGTTTTACTGTAGAGAGTGTTTGCAATGGACACGGTTCTGCTGTAAAAAGCAAAATGTAAATAAAGATAATTCATTCTTCGTTCATTCATTAAACCCTTTAACATCTGTGTGGTGTATATGTGTGTATATATGGAAAATGCAGCATATTATTTTGATGTGACATTTGTATGATTGGTTGAATCAACACGGACAACATAAAATACTTTTTATTTTTGAAATATTGGAGTGGAGGGAGGATACTTGGCATTTGGTGGGGCATATTGGCTGTTTGTGGCAAATTAAAACAGACTGCAAAAACACTGTAAAAGTGAATTGAAAATTTGCTTTTGCCTGTTTCCTTCCGGAGGCCTGTACTACGAAGCGAGTACAACATACCCAGGGTATCTTCTCGTTATCTGGCTTAACTAACCCTAACAACCAAGATCACGCTAAGCGGTCCTACGACGGTGGTTATCAACTCAGTAAGTCAACCCAGGGTTTCTCAATCTGGCTATGAGCGTGTTCGTATGAAAGGGGCGGTGTTTGCAGCATCTGACCAATCACAGACATGGAGAAGTCTACTGTCAGCAGAGTGGCACATTTTACAAACTATAATATTAGACACATACCAAGAAGTTAAACACATAATCCAGACAAAAAATAACACAGTTCAAGCTGCCAAATGCAGGAAGGACAGCTGGCAAAAGAGAAAAACTCCCGATGTGTGAATGCGTAAATTAACAGACTTATTAATGTAATGGAATACTCAAAAGTCAGATATAGTCGTCTAGATGGGGCAGTGATATTATAAATAACTTTCAGAAGTGTAATGGATGAGTTAATTACACTTCATTATGTCCTTCGACAAAGTTGTGGCGTGTGTGACTATTTCAGCCTTCTTTCAGCTGCGTCTCTGACTCCGGCGGTGTGAAACGGACTTGAGCGCAAGTAAAAAAATAAATATAAAAACATAATTCAAAGCGGTAAACACCCCCAGCATAAAGCCAGCTGTCCTTCCTGCATTTGTCAGTTTAAACTGTGTTGCTTTTAAAATGGATTATGATTTAAACTTCTTTGTATTTGTGTAATATTATCATATAATCCGCGCACCTAGCTGTAATTGGTCAGTAGGCGGTGCTTTTATTTGAGCTGATCTGTTATCTGGAACATAACCTGCTCTGGAGCAGGTTAGGTGTTCAGCATAAGTTACCATGGCGATCTACCATGGTAAGAAGTGAACCACCGTCGTAGGACGGAAAACCCTGAAGGGTTAACCCTGAAGTTACCTCGCTAATCCTGCTTTGTAGTACAGGCCTCTGGTCTAGAATGCCCACTTCACCCCTCCAATAGCAGTAACTAATGCAGTGACAAGGGCAGGAAACCTCACCAGCTTCCCACCAGGGCGGCCACTCTGGATGTATTGCTTTTGGGAATTGCATTCTGGGTCTCTCTGCTGTAAAACCTGATATTTATCTTTGTGTTACATCACACGGCATTAAAAACGGACAGAGATGCATCACCATAGCAGTTTTTCAACAGTGTCGAAGTGTTTTAGGGCGGATTTTCCCTTTGAGCCCTCATTCTGCTACGACAGAAACTGTGAGAGATTTGAAAACATTATTACTATAATTAAACACTTCATAGGGATTAAGTGTTGGAGCAGAGAGGTATTCTAGTTTTTTTACAGGCCGGTGTGTGTTTGTGTGTGTGTAACTGTGAGAGAGCATGTAATTCATGGAGTATGAGGGCGGGGCACGTGGGAGATTTAGTGATGATTTAGTGCGAGCAGTCATAGCTGTGGAGAGGTGGAAATGTTTTCCTAAGGCTCATAGCACTTAACGGCCGTGGGTTACAAACACACACACTCTCGCTCACACACACACACACATAACTCACATTAACACACCTGATTTCCCCACCCGCTGGAGTGCAGCAATAATGAAGTGCAGATTGAAAAGCATTTGATGTAAGAACCCGGCAATTATATGCATTCACACAAAGACAAACCTACTGTACGTTTTACTGTTGCACGTACTGTACTGTATGGAGCATTTTTTGTAGCTGTGGGATATCATAAACTGATCACAGCATGCCTGGACTAAACATGACAGCGCTAACAGCGATGACACATATACTGGAGAGAAAGAGATGCTTAACTTTTCCACTGTCGACATCTTTTTCATGCCTTCTTCTCTTCGTCCACCTCCCTCTGGAACTCCTGAGCTCCTGGGCGCTTCCACCTGTAATCATCTTTCATCGCTCCAACACACTGCTGTAGGCCTCAACAGCCTCGCGAAGGGAAAATCCACCGTAAAACACTGACTGCAGGAGCTACGTTTGAGATTGAAAAACAAATGTTCAGTGTTTTGAATGTTTGGATTAAATGCCAGGTTTAAATTCAACAGTGGTTTAATTTTTTAGACAAACAGCAGAAAAGTCGATAACAGAAATTATGAAAGAAGAGGTCAATAAGTAGTGTAGGCTGTGTACACGGAGGACCTTCTCCCAATTTATTTTTAAACAACCTAACAACATAAATTGGAAAAATCAGAGATGTCTGTGAACACATCACTCTCTCCTTTCTCTTCTTTTAGTGGCAAATAGCAAGATTTTGATTGATTTTGTCGTGTTTGCTTTGTTGATGTTTGTTGAAGTGTTTTCCGTAGTTGTTTCCATTAAGTGTTTCATTTGGTTTACTTACTTATTTTAAGCCCAACCGTGACGTTTTCCCTTACCCTAACTAAGTGGTTTTCCTGGCTGAACCTAACTGTGGATGTTTGCGTGGCATACAAATGACGCGGGTAAACGCTAAAATGCGTACTCATGACACACAGAATGTCTGTGTACTGTCGTGGCATTTATACGCCTTCCCATGAGACTGGGTTGGTTAAGGACATTCACTTTTTTCTGTTGGCTGATTATTACCTCTGCCAAGGCCGAATGTTTGTTGGTTTGTTTGTTGGTTTATTTGTTTGTTTGTCCGTTAGCAGGATTACTCCAAAAGTCCGCGATGGATTTGAATGAATTTTTTTGGAGAGGTGGGGTGTAGAACGATGAAAAATCCATTTTGGTGGCGATCCGGATCATGATCTGGATTCAGGAATATTTTTAAGAATTCCAATCAGCCTGAGCATTAAAACCACAGGGTATAACACATGTGCAGTGTAGCTGATGACGCGTTGATGACACATGACCCCGCCTCCTTCCTCCTTCTGAGATCAGAGAGATACACGTGTGGATGTGTGTGCGGGAGCTGCTGGCCGTCCGCAGTGAGAAAGAAAAAAGCGGTAGATGACGGGATGAGAGACAACGTAGTGTAACGTTATACAGACATAACAAGGCTGCTGAATGAGAGAGGCATCCGCCGATACGTTACACGGAAACACACCGTGTTAATAACAAGCCGACCACCTCAAGGGAACCGCCAGCTGTGAGCTGTGATCTGTTTTTAAAGTCACGCACCTTGGCGGAGGTTTAGTCTAGTTTTATATGGTTTTTGACTTTTAACCTCATTATCTCTGTAGGTTATATATTTCCAGCTAAGAGCAGCTTCTTTTATGCTAGATTTCAACTTGTTAAATAAACTCGACCGATTGCATTCAGCCTGAGGGTGTATTTTAAGAAGAGGACATTGTTGGACATTGAGGACATAATTGAACTACATGTATAACTCCCCAACATTGCAGTTATGTTACTTTTCTAATTCTGAAAATAGAAAACTGAAGACAGACTGAAAAACAGAAGTTCCTATGTATTTAAGCATATAGCACAGGTCTTCATCACATGGTCATTCGGGTAGCTCTGTCTTTTTTCACCATGTACATATTTGCATCCCTGTAAAATATAACTACATGTCAATACAAACTAAATAAAGGAAAATAAGAGACAATGAACCAAATTATGTCATTTGTTTACCTCTGAATTCTCAGAGACGCTTGCAGTGCACTCTCAAACTCTTAAAGGACCAGTTTGTAACATTTAGGGGGATCTATTGGCAGAAATGGAATAAAATATTAATAAGTATGTTTTCTTTAGTGTATAATCACCTGATAATAAGAACTGTTGTGTTAACTTAGAATGATCTGTTTATATCTACATAGGGAGCGGGTCCACCATGTTGCACCACCATGTTTCTACAGTAGCCCAGAACGGACAAACCAAATTCTGTTAACTTTTCCTGATTGGGCCGGAGTCGATAACGTTACTCGCTCCCGTCGCCGCCGCTGCTCTCTCTCTCTTGCTTCACCCCTCACTTCCCACTCTACGCACTGGCTCTGCTCCAGATGTCTCTAGAGAGCGCCGTTCGTGTTTTAGCGTCGGCCACCGTAGCTCTCCAACAGGCTTGGCCCACAGAAGAGGCTTCAGTTGGGTGCAATCTCCTCACCTGACCGCTAGATACCGCCAGATCCTACATACTGGATCTTTAACAGCGACGTCTGTACAAGTATTTCCTGTAGAGACGCAAATAAACAGGTCTTCATTGGTTACACACAAGACAGTTGTGGAAAAAAAGACGTGGCTGCGTTTTATTGAAATGCCAAAATTATCGGTACAAACTGGAACTTGTCCACTGTTGGCTAACAAGCTGCGCGGTTAGTGAAGGAGCTACAGAGCCAACTAGCTAGCTAGAGGTTTATAGCCGCTCAATCACTTTCAAGTCTTTGAGTGGTCCATGACATCTGCTAACTGTGGCAGGCTAATCTCTGTAATTAGCTAATTATTGTGGCTGATTAGTTACATTTCAACAAAATCCAATATTGCATTGAATTTAGTCTATTCGTCTATTAAAGGGGTTTGTTTATGTCTGGTTCCACTTGTTGTAAAAAACAAAAAAGTAAGACGAAAAAAGCAGCATTTAGGCTATTTCTCTGGTGTGACTACATGTCGGTAATTATGGTAAGCCGTCTTGTAATGACGCATGACCACAAGTCGTAATAACAGGATGCTTAATTCCTGTTCTTCCCATTCTACCAACATTGTGTGAATGCAGCATAGTCAACAGTCAACTTTTTGTGTCGATGGCGGCCGTGTCCTCAGTGCACTCTGAGACAGGCTCAGAGGACTGAAAATAACAAGATGACATCATGTCTTCATGAATGGTAGCCATTGCTGCATCCCAATGTAAGAGTGTCCTCTTTTGACGTCCGCATTTCAAGACAGAAAATTATTTGACAAGGCCTGTTCCTTTTCAAAGGATCTCTCAATGTGGTTTAGAAATGCAGCTTTCTTTCCATTGAATTTACAGCTGGGAGTATCCCACAATCCATTCTGGGTCAGTCCTGTGCTTAATGATGCATTTAGGTGACCACTGTCTAATTGCAAAGCCAGGAAACATCACGCAACCACATCATATTTACCAGGTATTTGCCTTCAAGCAGTCATCAGTCATCTGTAAATACCTTACCTGTGGTGGACCAATGAAAAGCCACTATGGATGTAAACAATGGCCGTTTCTTCAGCCTGAATATGTTGTTAGTCATATTCAGTTGCAGATGAATGGAAGTTACAGTGGATGGATGTACTGTATTTACCATCACCTGTGTTGTAGTGAAAGAACAAATCTTTTAGGTGAACGAACTGAACTGAATAACTTCCTGAAACAATTTACTTGCTAGCGAACGTGCAGCCAGGGACTCACTGAGTGAGTGATTCAAGTCATTTGGTTGCAGGAGGAATGGCGTGTGTTGTGTTCAAGACAGCAAATACACCGCTGATTCGGGAAGGGTTCGCTAACACACTAAGAAACGATGTACATATGACAACTTCTGTTATGATTTGACGCTATATAAATTGAATTGAAACAAATATGGACAGTTGTGATACAAAAAAAAAATTTAAATTTTCTTTTCTTCTGAAACTATTATTTCTTGTTTGCATTTCAGTATAATAACTATGAATTCAGGGTACATCATCAAACATTCCCCAGTTTACCACTGGTGTTTACCATTATGTCAGCCGTGCAAGGGCAACTTCCTAAAACCCCTTATATTTTATACCATTTGACAAATAGCACCCAAACACATTGTTAATTTGGTCTCTGTGAGGCTGACCCATCTTATTTGGAAAGAAGGCACAGATTCAGCCATCAGCAGGTCTTCCTCCATGTATATATTGAATGTACCGCTGAGCATATGTTTACAACCCTTACTTGGCATTGTCAAAAGACTAGCAATCACTAACTGGAGTAGAAGTAGCAGAGGAAAGGCAGGTTGACCAAAAATGTTAATTTCCACACTTAATCTGAAAAAAAAAAAACTCTTAGAATGCATTGAACATCACAGTCTGATCAAATTCAACCGTATAATAATGATCTGAGGGTGAAATTGGTTTCCTCAATGTGGATACCTATTTCCAAAACCCTCATAGCTTCATACACCACCGGTTTGCCCGCTGTTGTGTAAAATTAACCTGAAAATGTTTTCCCGTCATGAAATTAGTTTCAATGTGTTATTTCTCAATCAAAATGCGCAATGAGCGCAGCACCTCAGCGGCCAGAGGCAATTCCTGAATAATTTAGACTTAAAACAGCCTGATGGAGCTCTATCACCTCATCACAGATTCAGTCACGGAAGCAGGTCACCAACCCTCATCTATAATCCACAGAGAGGGTTCCCCCATCCATTAACACCCTCGCTGCTGAACGCATGAAGGACTAGAGAACCAACACAAATTACATGAGGAGGGGGAGTATGTATGTTTGTGTGGGAGGAGGTTGTTGTTGGGGGATGTGACTATGTTGGGATACGTTCAAATGGGATTTCTTTCCTATTTTGAAGCAGAACTGCAGCCACGTTTCATATGGACCCAAAATTTAAAACCTTTCCCGTCATCCTGATCATTTTTGGACACATTTCCATCAACTGCTTCACTATAAATCTACTTCAATCTTCCTCGACTGGGTGCGTTTCAACACAACAAACCACTTCATACTCAGAAGTCAACCACCAAAACATGAGGCCCAGCCCACAAGCACATGGCACCCACCAAAGAAAAACATTTTTATTTTGACTTATGAATAATTACTTCCATATCCTGTAATTATGACCTCTGGTATGTGACATCTGGCAATTATGAGAAAGTGATTTTTTTTTTTCCCCTTTGGTGAATGCAATGTACTTCTGGGCAGGTGGAACTGGGAAAACGACCTCAAAACTACTGCAATGTCCAAACTCTGTGTTGATACACCTTGCTAGTAGCACTACGACATCTGCTATCAGCTGAGTGATTAATTAGCCAAAAGACTGAACAAATGACCAACGACGTATGGCAAAATTGTAATGTAATATTCAGTCCTGTGAGGAGCTACTGGCGGCTACAGGTGTGGCTTAGGTGTGTGTGATGCGACACAGAGAGGCGATTGTTCGTTCTAAACAACAATGGCGGAATATATATATACAAGTTGTTGTAAGTCGAAATAACAATTCTGAAATCAACATATTTCTCTGATAAATATGAAAAAGAGTAAGTTAACTGCTCCTAGCAACTGCTACAGCAGCTTTCATGTTAACAAAAACTGACATCGGTGGGATGTATTTGTCACTCGCTACTGGTTAGTTAGAGGAAAAACAGAACAAACCACTCCCCCTCCTAACAAGAAATTGGCTAACCCGAACACAATGTCAGACTGAATGAATCAACTGAAAAGAAATGGCAATCCATTCTGATTACCAGGCTCAATGCACACCCTCCATAACAAGAATGATCCATTTATCTATTCTCTTAAATGGTGCATGCCTGCGGGTTCAGTTCCTCTAATGGTGCCTACAGTAGATCCAGGCGGTATTGAAGTGAATGGGAAACACCCCACAACACGTCTGTAGAAAACTTCTGTATTTTCCCCATGAAATAGGATCTTTTGGAAGGTAATTTCTCTTACATTAATGTGTGTCATGTTGACAATTGTGAACATTATTGTCCCATTAAAAGGAAATTATAAATTCTGAAATAATATCAGGATGTGAAGCCCATTCAGATTTAATAGTTTAATACAAGTCAAATAAGGACAAATAAAACAACAACAACACGGACATAGCGTCGCTGATGTGAAACATCACTCTAACATAGAAGCCCTTGTGGTGTATGTGTGGTGTGTATGTAGGATTGGGTGGAATATTCAGTTGGTTGAAGTGAATATTTCTAGATGAAGTAATGAAAGGCTGTCCCTGTTCAAACATGGAAGCTGTTCTGTTTTTAGCAGCAGTGTTGTACCGGACGTGGTCGCTGCTACGTTGCACGGCTATATTAAGAATAAAGAAATGTGTTGAATATTTCTGTTTACATAATCACTGCCTTTCTCCTACTTGTGATATCAGGTGCCAACACTTTGATCTCGCTTTCATACACACACTCACAGGCTTCCCAGAGAAAAGAAAGATGTTGTTGCCTTACAGCGTCTAACGGCATGTCCAGGCCGCCCGCGTGAGCAGCGCCTGACGGCTGCCACGCTGAACTGCTGCGTGATTCACGCGTCAGGTGTTCACACCAGCTGCGTTTCTGCTGCTACTACCAGCCCTTTCTTTCCACGTAGAGTTTGCCTTTCATAATGGCCATTTCATTTCATTATGAATGTCATTTATATTTATTTTAGACAGAAAAAGGTTAAGAAGCGTGTGCTCATTTGTAAATAATAGTAATAATCCACAATTAAAACCCTGTGTTTATTCATTCATGGAGCCATGCAAGTCACTGCATGTTCTACAACTCTATCCTGCACATATTTCAGAATAAAAGCCTTGTGTAAACAAATCAAGGAATTCTGTCCACAAAGAAAAAAACGATTGAGGGCTTTTATTTTAAAATGAAAGTAGGAAGTGTTGATTTAAAAATAAATCTTTACTTTTTTCATGTCCGTGACATATTCTACAGATGTCAAGACATTGAAACTGTAGTAATGTTGCTGGTATGATGTCAATATACTATCCAATGATCACTTTCACTGTCTGTTGTTGCTGTGAACTACATCTCATGCGCGTCTCATGCGCTGCTCACGCGGGCGTGCCGACACGCCGTAAGTGTAGGATTTGTACATTCTGGTGACTCCTGGTGATACGATCAAAACAACACTAGCCCGGCTGGAGTTGTATAGCTTTATATGAAAAGTCAGGGGATCACCAAAATTCTTAGAACACATCCTCTGGGGACCGTTAACATCTGTACAACATTTTGTAGCAATCCATCCAATAGTTGCCAAGATATTTCGCTTTGCACCACAGTGATCGACAGACTGACTGAGCCACTCCTTTAACTTGGCTAAAATACACTGCAGCAGACCTTGAACTAAAAATTAACATCGAATTCATCAAGATCTGACAATAATTGGTTTAAGGTGGTCAATTCAGCATCATAGATAACACATTAGTACAATGTAGTCATGCCATTCCTATCACTCGGCTGCTCTTAAAGTGCCAGAAGGCAGTATATTTTGGCATCATTGGGTATATATCCTATTATAACCTTTCAGCATATTGTAATTCAAGTGTTCTGAAGGAGACAACTAGACTTCTGCACCTCCTCAGGCTCTGTTTTCAGGCTTTAAAAAATCTATCCTGGGAT
Source organism: Hozukius guyotensis (assembly GCA_916700995.1). NCBI lineage: Eukaryota > Metazoa > Chordata > Actinopteri > Perciformes > Sebastidae > Hozukius > Hozukius guyotensis. Next base: position 23,323 of record CAKALU010065549.1, read on the forward strand.
GGGAGACTTTGGCCAATCACAGGTCATATTACTCCTTTCAACCAGATCCACACCTTCTGTTCTTACCTTTCACAATAAAAGCCCGAGACATATACACTGCGTAACTGTTTACCAGAGGCAAATTCACTCCAATCATGTTTAGACTACACAACAATTTACCTCAGACGGACTGCCAGCCGCTGCTCTGGGTCGACAGGATCCCGTTTTTGTCCTCTGCTTTTCAAACCTTTTACTGAAAAAGTGTTGCAACTGTCGCAAATTCGCATCGCTGCCGGTATGAATAGTTTTGATGCAAAATATTCACAAGCGAGTATTTCACATTTTCGCGGCGTTTATTCGTCACACATCCAGTGTGTAGGCCTAAAGGCCTTAATTCAGTACATTCTACTGATTATCCTCTTTAATTAGTTTGCAATATTAAATTGCCTCAAACTTGACCATGAGCAGCAGCTTTGCAATAATATCCTTCCGCAGAAGTGATCATGCACACTGAGCCACAGAAAAACTTTTTCAATGACACAGCAGGAGAAGAGGTTTGCAGTTTCAGCATATGATAGTGAACCAGGATGTATAAAGAGCGACAAACGCTGTGTGGGGAGGAGGTCGGGGTCGATATGTGGGTCAAAAAACACAAGAATTTCACCTAGGAGACCGGTGTTGTACCCCGTGAGAAACCACAAGTCAACATCGATTTGTCACGTAACTTACATACACCATTCGTAGCTACACCTACGAAAAGTAATGCACTGTAATTCATATATATCCCACAAAGAAGTCAATGTTGATTTATTTGTAACAACATTTCCATACTTAAGTAACGCCACTTCCAAAGTTATTTTAACCCAAACCACAATCTTTTCCTAAAACTTACCAAGTTGTTTCCTGTGAACACAGAAGTTTATTTTGAAAAGACTGCATGCATGTAACGAGCGGAAATGGACACGTGTTGCTGGACGTTCATAGGAAAACGCATGAAAAATGAGGAATAACTTTTCGCAAGATGTTGGAGAAACAGTCGACCAATCAGAGGTTTGTAGGCGAGTCATCTTCCTACATATATTATTTAGAAAGATAGTGACAGAAAAGTGAAATAAAGTGTTAATTCAGTGTAGTTATCAGGGTAGAAATACACAGACAATTAGATCAAAATAGTTTGGTTGGAGTATAATGGTGCAGATACAGAATGCAGGCTTGAAAATGGTCAGATATCAGGTCGAACATCAGTTTCAAATTCTAAACATAATAAAACCTCCATTATAGCATTTGTAACATTCATTATTTTATGAAGAAGCACAAAGCAGCCTGCAGAGTTGCTCACCGAGAGACATTGCCATTGTCGTTATAATAACCGATGTCATATGAAATCACATCCAGCAGGCTGACATCCAGTAAAATGTTCTGTCAAAGATAATAGCTGTGAATGAGATCAAAGTCAATTTGATGTAATTTATTAACCTTTAAAGTGCATAAAAAGTGCATAATTGAACAGATCAAGGGATGATTGCTTCTTGTTTCTTTGATGTGCCTCGCAGCTCATCTCACAATGTGGATTTATGAGTCCTGAATACGGGGAGGGAGAGCTTAATATCTCTTTCTGCCTGTTCCGCTTTCACAACAGATCGCTCCGTTGAGGCAGGTTCAGACTCGGGCCTTGCGCAGCTTCTAGCAGAGCTGTCCCCTGTGTGTAGGACAATCACCGACTATTAAGGGACTGCTGGCAAGAGACCGCGTGTGATGATTTGTGTGTGTGTGTGTGTGTGTGTGTGTGTGTGTGTGTGTGTGTGTGTGTGTGTGTGTGTGTTTATGTATGTGTGTGTGTGGGTGGGCGTGTGCCGTGGTAAAAGTTGCAACGTGAAATCTATCAGCAGTGGGAGAAAACCAGCCTGCAGGGCTTTTGAGGCTTTTTGTGAGTTTCCACCTTCAGAAAAAAAAAATTGGCAGCAGCAAACTTAATCTTACTCCTACAGGGCAAGAGGAGGCCCGACCAACAAGAAAGAGAGACCGAAAGAGAGAGAGAAGAACAGAGCGAGGGAGGAAAGTGAGAATTTCTAATGTCAGGGCTTCTGTTTTCAGGAATACAGAGCTTAACAAATCACTCATGATCAAAGTGCAAAGCCGTTTTTCTTTTTTTTTGCTTTGTGTTTGGAATGAACAAAGCAAACAAAGCAAAAAAAAAAACTAAAACATTTTGTAGATGCAAAAGGATAAAAGTCACTGACTGCCTGGCGTTGTCTGCTATCAATATTTAGTCATGCTAAAAGCTGAAAGGATGGCAATGTCAGTCGGTCTGCTGGTCTGTCTGGCCAACCCTGTTTCATGGGAAGGTGTGTCAATAGGACAATAAGGACATTCCACGTCACGATAACGCATTTTAGGCTTTTTGCGTGTCATTTCTACGCCACGTCGTTACCGTGAAATGGTCACAGTTAACAAAACCACTTAGTTAGGTTGAGGAAAAACATCATGGTTGGGCTTGAAATAACTACGAAAACTACTAAAATACGTACATAAATCACGTAACATAAGTTCGGAAAACATTTAACAAACGGCACTAATGTAACTTCAAAATAACCAACGTATACTCAAAGGGTTCGTATGATATCTTACGAAAAAGTTATTCCTCCTTTTTCATTCATTTTCCTACGAATGTCCTGCAACACATGTCAATTTCGCTACATGCATACAATCTTTTCAAAATAAACTTCTGTCTTCACAGGAAACAACTTAATTAGGTTTAGGCAACAAAACTACTTTGTTTAGGTTTAGGAAAATATCGTGGTTTGGCTTAAAATAAATCCGGAAGTGGAGCCACTCTTTATATTTCCTGGTTCACGATTGCCTTAATTACACACGCATTGATTTTGTGGGACATACACAAATTACAGCGCATTACTTTTCGTAGGTATAGCTTCGAACAGTGTATGAGACCAGCCTGAAATAACTCAACAACACTTTGGAACATGAACACCGGTCTCTGGAAAATGTTGATATACATGGTCCCCAGAGGATGGCTCCTAATGATTTTGGTGATCCCCTGTCTTTCCCGCTACTGCCACCATGAGGTTGACATTTTGACTTGAAGTCTATTCAACTACTGGATGATTTGCCTTGAAATTTGGTACACACATTCACCTTCAGGAAGAATTGTGAAACTTTGGTGATCCCTTAACTTTTATTCTAGAGCCATCATCAGGTCAAATGTTTATTTTGTACAATAACTTAATAACGTAATAAAAAAAATAATTGTTTTATGACCAAATACCTGCAAAACCAACTTTGTGTTTTTTGCAAATATTAGCATGCTAACATGCTAAAATAACATGGTGAGCATGGTCAGCATTAACAGCATATGTGAGCATATTAGAATGCTGATGTTGGCTTTTAGCTCAAAGCATCACTGTGCCTAAATTCGACCTCGTAGAGCTGCTAGCATGGCTGTGGACGCTAAGTCTTTGTTATTCTACATTTCAGGTGAGGCTTCCCTGCAGGCATGCTCTCAGTTTCAGATTTCCTGTATGACAGTGATATGACAGGGATACATATTAAATGCACATGAAATTCACCTTTTTTGCCAAAAGAGATGAGTGTTTGAACACATGTTTATGGTGATAGTGATCTGTAATATTTGTATCTTTGGGCTAATTTTGAAAAGCTGTATGTGTCCAACAGCCATCTCAGATGATACAGTAGTGTGTTAGGTGAGAACTGACAAGTAGTCGGATGTTTTCTTCCATGTCATCCACTCTTCTTCACTTTCTTCATGCATGACAACTGTATGACAAAATAAGCAATTCACTTTTATTTATTTATTCAGGAAGTCTTTTTTTTCCTTTTTATTTCGGGAGAGTGTACTATAATCAGCAATCATCAATGGGTGAACATACAAACATAACTGAGTCTGAGCCTCGTATCTCTCGTCCATTCCCTCCATCCCCATAATCCCAAGTAAACAAAAAAAAACACATAACAAACCAACAAAAAAAGTATACTTCAATATTTTCTGAAACCACACTATACCTTAATAATATTCAGGAAGTCTGATAGGAAGACTGATAATGATAAACCTCTGCAGACCCGGAGTAATTATTTACATCAACATCAACAGGTGATACAACACATGAGCAGTATAATAGTATTTTTTTTTTTAAAAAGCACGAACGTGTCCAAATCCCAGTTCTGGATCACCGAGATCTAATCAACAGACAGGAGAAGTGGGAGAGAAGTTTGAGGGCAGCCAAAGTTCTTCAAGTCCTTTTCCTTTCTTACTGTTGAAAATGTGAGGTGACTGACCGTTCAAGCATTTCCAACATCCGGAAATACGTCAAAATCTCCTGTTTAAATCATCAGTACAAAATAATGACCAATTGCGTTTGAAAAAATTCCAAGTGCATCAGAGAATATATCAAAGTTGCAAAACAGTATGAAGGTCCCAGAGAGCGTTGCAGTGAGAAATATCCAATCAAAAGTTTAGAAATTATGTTTTGCCAATACAGAATTTTGCAATGTTGAACTAATTCCACAGTGTTTTAATCCTTTAATCCATGTTTAATGTTTATTAAACATCTATTTTACCAGAGCAGTGTCCTGACATCACGATATCTCTTTTTCAAGCAAGTCGTAGCCAAACTGGCAGCACAATTTACAGAAAAACAACACAATAGAAAATACAATATAAGACACAATGCCATATAAATAGACAGTGTTGATTAACACTATGAGGCCAAAAGCATGTGGACACTTGAACTTAACTTGAACAACAGCAACATCAACTGAGGTTCATAGATGTTTTAGCATTTATTGTCATTTGACAAAGAAACTACTTTTGTGTTGGAAACAAAGTTAAAACTTTTACAATTAATTGTCATGGGTCGTGGGAAGCTTGTTTGAGCTGATTTCTTTGTAGAGCCAGAAGGTGAGTTCATATTGACAGAAACCATAATGGCACAGTGTCTGTAAGTCCAGTTTATAATTCTATGTCAATGGAGAAGCGCCAGAAAGTGTCTTCCGACGATGCTGAGGATCAGAGGATTGACTGGCTGCTTGTTTTTATTCTTCATTTTTTTATGTGGGAACAGATCAATGCGATAGATCAATACATAACCAGTAGTCCAGCTGATTAGATTGTTGTCTAGTCAATAGGGGCCTGTTACACCCACTAGTAGGTTTTATCATCTATGTACATGGTAGATCACCGAAAGAAGGTATAAAAGAACACGACAGTGACTTCTAGTGACCGTTGTAATTATTACAGGAGCAGAAGCGGAAGTCAGGCGCTGTAGTATAGACTGTGTGAAACTCCATGAGGGGTGGGGGTGGGGATGGAGGACGATGGATGGGACACAAAACACATGAGACAAGAGTTTGCAGCCCATGTGAAACCAACAACGTGTAGTTGTCAATGTGTTCGTTTTTTTAACCCAAAACAAAATGTTTTTCCCTAAACTTAACTAAGTGGGGTTTTTTTTGTTGCCTAAACCTAAAGAAGTTGTAGTTGTATTGCCTAAACCTAAAGAAGTTGTAGTTTTGTTGCCTAAACCTAAAGAAGTTGTAGTTTGTTGCCTAAACCTAAAGAAGTTGTTGTTTGTTGCTTAAACTTAAAGAAGCCTTTTTGTTTGTGTTCAAAACGTGACGTTTCATTCAGTTTTACATGTTAAAATGTGTTGCTTTTAAGTTTCACTTTCACCTTTGCAACGTAGTAGGTGTAGTAGGCCCCTAATGACCCACATCTATAGATGGTGCTTATAGTGACTGATAACACCTATTTAATGGCCTGATAACAGTCAAATCGGGTGCGTAGTCTAGCATTCACAATGCTACCATTATATGGTTTACGAAGTCATAGCTGTCAAACAGAAAAGCAATTAATGTATATATCAGTTTGACACTATTAACTGTGATGTGTTCAAGGCAGCTGGCCGCCCACCTAGAGTCTGGTTCAGTTTGAGGTTTCTTACTTACTTAAGTGGAGTTTTCCCTTAATGCCATTGCAAAGTGCTTGCTCATGAGGGGATGTTGGGTCTCTGTAAATTAAATAGTATGGTGTAGCTACCCGGTATCCCCCCTATCGACCAGAGAATGGCGTGTCAGTGTCCATTTTCTTCGCCGAGGCGTGAATATTACACACATGTATGAGGGTGCAGTACCAGCAGGGAGCAACAAAACCACTGACTTAGGTTTAGGAAAAACATCATGGTTGGGCTTAAAACTATTATGTAAAATACGTATGGAAACAGCGTAACAGAAGTATGGAAAACACGTCACAAACGTCACTGACGTAACTTACAAAACAAAAAGCCAGCGTCGGTCTCCTGGTTGAAAGTCCTCTGTTTGTTGGACCCATCCACCTCCCACCCGCCATAAGCAGTCTCTCTCACTTTTTATTCTACGTCACTAGCTCTGAGCGTAGCATATTCACGCAGATGCATTTACATTGCAGTCAGTACAGACGACAAGCCAAAAGCAAGAACGGCGTTCTTATTGCACATTTTTGCCT
>CAKALU010065549.1:34286-58471 GCA_916700995.1 Hozukius guyotensis
TCAGCGAGAACTGGAGGTGAAATTTTAACTGTCCATTTTAATATCCCTCAACAGTAGTATGCTAGCTAACGTTAGCCCCAAGGGCTAGAATGTTTAAAATTCTTGGCAAGCCCCAAGGAAGAGCGCCAGTCGTTGATGCCAATTTCCGTATTGGCCAAACGGTGGTACTACAACTTCTGTGTCCGTCACGTGATGCCATTGGGCCCACAAAAACTTTTTCCCATTGACTTACATTCGGAAAGAGATATCTGTAACTCTGCAGATCCTTTTTTTTTTTTAGGTGAATCAACTTCCCAGTTTGAACACTTGAATAGTCCTTATTTAAATCATTAGGTGCTAAAAGTTATAAAACGCACTAATAGCTGAATCCAGAGTTATGTCCCTTCCTCAGTTCATGTGAATGAGACCCAGACCGAGGCTGGGCTGGAGCGAGGGCTGGGAGGCGGGGTTAGCAAGCCGTGATGACAACGTGACGGCTGTGACCCCGTGACCGAGCCATGTGACCGAGCGGACGCTACTGCGTTTGCTCCATGGGCCCAGTGGATGCGGAAGATCGCCGGAAGATCTGGGTACTTTTCCACTTGGAAGTCGAGCCATTTTGGCATCATGCGCCACCGAGCAACTTTCATAGGAATGAACGGGGCCCCTACTCCAATGATGTATCCAGTTCTCTTATGGTTCTTGGCAACACCGACAGCTGCTCCGGCTTGTCTCTGTTATTGGCTATTGTGGTCCATCTTGTTTAAAATAATCAGGGTGGCCCTGATGAGTCAGCGAACAGTTGGGGAGGTTTAAGACTGCATCTGTAAACCCCTCACATTAGCAGATAATCTGGGCCGAACATCGGCACTGACCAAAGTCCCAGAAGGGTGAATCGGGGTAAACCGGCCCAAAACTCCTGTAGTCTGAGCCCGGTATGGTATGCAGATTTTGTTACCTTTGGACAGTGCCATAGCAGATTTTGCTATATTCATATAAATGCCTAGAAATTGAAGCTGTTGCCAAAGAAATAATATTCATAGCAGACATATCAAGTAATCATTCCAAAACCTCATCCTAATATCTCATACTGTAGATTGACAGACTGCAATCTACAGGCATGATAAGTGCCGTGGTTTATTTGTGGCGTGTTTCATAAAGCTTCTGTTGACATATTTTTCATGTTTTAATACAGTGGCAGCCCTGATATGTAGTTCAGAGGTTGTGTAGTGCGGACCTCGTGGTTACAGTAATGACATGTTTAGTAGGACGATGGCGCCAGACAGCTCAGTAGACCCCTACCACACTTATAATTCGAGAACAGAATTGTTTCAGTCAGAAGTGTTCAACACGCTGAATAATACCATATGAAAGCAAACAGTCCAAACAAATGCTGTGGGCCAGAGTGCATGTTTATGAATTTTTCAGGAATTTAGAGCACCCAGTCGCAATATTAGACAGTGCAGACAGTGTGTAATTACTTTGAATATTCCTCTGAGGGATTTCACAGAGAAGCAGCAGTAGCTGAACGCTGAAGCTGGCAGACTTCATGTCTCATTAAGCTGATGCTCTTCACCCCTGCGACCCAGACAGTGAGCACTTTGGGTTTCGTGTCTTGCTTAAGGACACATTGACAGGGAGCTTTTCATGGATCAAACCTGGGTGACCTGAGATGACCTCTTTAACATTCCCTGCCTCCGTACTCCCTCAGAAAAAAAAAAAAAGACATTCTGCAAAAAGTCTGAGAGTCCGGCTGCCAAACAAATGTTTGTGGTTCTGTGTCTGTTCACCCGCTTCAAATGTTATCCGCCGACTGAATGGGCGTTATTAGTGGTTATCAGTCTCATAGATATGGTTTAGAAGGGGCCTGCTACACCTACTAGTAGGTTCAGAAGGCCGTTATCTATTCACATGGTTGATCGCCGATAGGAATACAAGAAGACGACGCCAACCTCTAGTAGCCGTAATAATTATGACGGAAGCAAAGGAGGAAGTCAGGTGACGTAACATAAAGAGCGACACAAACAGATGGCTTTTCACCCGGGAGACCGCTGTTCGTTTCCCGTGTGAAACCAATAGTAAACGTATCATACTTTTCTTCGTAACTTACGTACTTATTTTAACCCAAACATGAAGTTGTTTTGTTTGAATTCACAACGTTAAGTTTCAGTTTTCACAATGTGGGAGGTGCAGGTTGGCCCGTCTAAAGCATTAGAATGGGAGTGATAACCACTGATAACGGCCATTCAATCAGCTGATAACATTCAAAATGTGGTCTGTTTGTATTGGTTTAACCTGCTGTAACATCCCATAAAACTGAATATGATATCATCTGAAATGAATTATGTGAAGATTATGTTCTTAATTCATGAATTGAATGATATGATAATAGGATTAAGTGGACATTTTTAACCTGTTTGGTTAGCAAACAGTTTTAGGAGGAAAGCAGTTAAACCTGCCTTAACAGTTTCTTTGGCCACTTGGGGGCAGAGAACACAAGTTGTGAACACAACATTGGCATACCATCACCTTTATGGTAAAGTTGTTGGCAAACAGTTCAGTTCAAGTATTCTCATAAATCTTGTGAAAAGTTATTCCTCATTTTTCATGCATTCTCCTATAAATGTCCAGCAACACGTGTCAATTTCCACACGTTAAATGCAATCCGGTCTTTTCTAAATAAACTTCTGTCTTCACAGGAAACAACTTGGTTAGGTTTAGGAAAAGATCGTGGTTTGGGTTAAAATATCTCTGGAAGTGGCGTTACTTAAGCATCCATCCACCCTGACCTCCTCTCTACATAGTGTTTTTCGTTCCTTATACTTACAGATTCACAACGTGGATACGTATTGATATGAATATGAATTACAGTGCATTACTTTTCGTAGGTGTAGCTACGAATGGTGTATGAGAACAGCCTGAACAGTTGCTTATTTATACCTCCAGCAGTTGATGAGCAATATCATCATTCATTTTGAATCATCTTGCTGTCCATCTGATGAATGTAAGTCCAATATTCACTCTCTTTTAGCTCTACTTTTGGTCTCTACCAACTCCTGGGGGAAATATGTGTCTTTAGCTGCTAAATGCTCCACCAGCTAGTCACTAACTGTATCTGTCCGTTGGTTTTAAAACTTTCAAAGCCAAACTTGCAGGAATTTATTAAACAAAGAATAAGCTACTCAAAAACGTTGTCCTCTACTTGCCAATGAAGGGCGATTTCCTTCCTCATATGCCAAAACACTCTATTTGCTCCTGGTGCCTATAACACTTGGGCATACGTCCACACCGAATCCATAACTGTTGGGGTGTTAACAATTTCTCATGTGGAATTTTCATGGACATGTGCAGTTATTTTTTTAAAATTTGAAACCAATGGAAGTTATTTACCTTTTTCATCTTTTCTTTTATTCTATATTTTGAACTTTACTCAGCTGAACTCAACTTGGTTCAATGTTAATACAATATCTTGATAGTGTTCCCATTGATAGATGCTATTAGGAAGTTTAATTCTTAGTTTTACAAGTAAAACTTGGTAATGGATGTGTATGAAGAAAGGTCTTTCTGGGCCTAAGAGCTTCACATTGCCAGCCAAAATCGCTGCTCAGCACACTGCTGTTCATCAGGGATTGGTTTCTTGTTGGTTCACCTCCAGCAAGTGTTTCCTGGAGGAAAAAAAAGACATCAGACTAGTTGAAAAGAGTCAGTTCATCCAAAAAAACAAAATATACAGTATACAATCCAAATGATTTTCTTTGCCAGACAACTCTAGGGATTAGTTTGGATCCCCATTAGCTGCTGCATCAAAGCAGCTATAAGTGCAAGCATAGGGTGTGTTTATATGTGTGTATCCACGGGATCCACAGTTTCATTAATCCTTATCATCCATGCAGTGTGTATCTTGTAAAAGTTTGTGGAACCCAGGCGGTTATAGCTCAGTTTGGAGAGTTAATATGAACCATAGGGTTGGTGGTTCAATTCCCCTGCCATGTCCAAGCATCCTTGCTCACGACTCTAAACCCCCTCAATAGCTCCCAGTGTGTGTGTTTGTTTGTTGCTCTGGGTAGATGAATGTAATGAGAAGAACACTCTCATTACATTGCACTGTTGATTAAAGGTCTCTGATGTGATGTGGATGTGTCAGCATGTTCGTCCGTCTCCCCCCTCCAGCCCCCTCCTTGTAAAAGAATATGTTTTGTTCACGGCGGATTCAGCGGCACAATTATCACTGCGGCCTTTTCAGTCTCGGCTCTTTAGGCCAAGAGATGGAGCATGAAATGAATTCTGTGGCCAGCGGCCGGGGCCAGCTGGATTTGGACTGTGCCAACACAATGGCTTGGGCCGGTGCCAGGGCACTTATTTGCTTTTGCTATGAAGTTGTTTCTCTTGATATTTAATGAGTACTGTCAGCGTAAACTTCAGGTTACTGTGTCCTCAGGCCTTAACCCTCATTATGTCTGCATTTCAATATTCTATATTCTTGGTATGCTCAGTTATAGTTATAGCCGAGCTAAGCACAAATAATAGTAGCGTTTCTACTTGAAAAAAAAACAAGACAAAGTACAGTATGGGAGGAATCTAGTTCAAAAGGCATTCAAATGTTCTATCTTATGCTTGGTGACGTTGAACTTTAAAAAGGCGAATTTTAGTGACGTCTAGGTTGAAGAGTTCATATTTGTAACTAAAGACAATCAGTAAAATAACATGCTTGTCACTTGTAAATTCAAGCATTGGACAAAATATGTTTATTACATCTTTAAAAGTAGCTTTACATATTCATTGCTGTAATTTAGTAAAAAAAAAAGAAAAAGAAAAAGAAATCGGTTTAAAATTAGAGTTATTTAAAGTGTAGAAATTTTATGAAATGAACTCAAATTTAGGTTTAGCTTTTTGCATAAATTCTATAGACACAAAACACTACTTACAAGCAATTTCCTGTTTCCAATCCACCTGGACTGTGGGAGGAAAGACATACAGATATTCTCCATCCACCCATTAACTATACCTGCTCATCCTTTAGAGGGTTGTGGGGAGGACTGGAGCCAATCCCAGCTGGCATTGCGTGAGAGGCGGGGTACACCAAAGTCGCCAGTCAATCACAGGGCTGACACATAGAGACAGACAGCCAATATCACACTCACGTTCACACATTCACACATTTGGAGGAGGAAACCCACAACACTGTGAGAACATTAAAACTCCTTCATACAATTTAAAGGGTCAGTTCACCCAAATCACAAAATATGTATCCATGCATAGAGTTTTAGTTTTATTTGCCCAGTTTTTCAGATATCCTCTTACCCAATACAATGGAAGTGAATATTTCATCGCTTACAGCGTTGTAAAATTCCATTTAAAAAGACCCAACACCAATACTTCTTTCCAGAAACAATGTTGCAGTTATTCTGCATAACGCATAGAGCAAACTATCGACAGTTTTCATGGGGACTATTTCTCCAGTTTAAAGTAGTTCCAGTGAAGACTGTCCCTCAACGTCAATATTGATGATTTTTATTTTATTTTTATCAGTGAAAAGTGTCAAAATGAGTGGGAGGAAATGATCCCATGTAGTAAATCACAGCTTGCATGTGAAAAATTTGGTGAAACCGACCCTTGGGACACTGGTATAAATACAAAGCCACCAGGAGGCCGCAGGGCTGTTTATTTTTTATCAATTATGAGAATCAAAATCTTCTCAATGCCTGGAAAAATACCAACCAAAGCTATCTGCAGGCTTAAGTGTGAAAATATAGATTGTTTGTAATTCACGTGAGCAAACCTTTAAAGGGCCAGTGTGGCGCATTCAGGGGGATCTATTGGCAGAAATGAAATATGATATAAATAAGTATGTTTTCTTTAGTGTATAATCACCTGAAAATAAGAATCGTTGAGTTTTCGTTAGCTTAGAATGAGCCCTTCATATCTACATAGGGAGCAGGTCCTCTTCACGGAGTCCACCATGTTGCACCGCCATGTTTCTACAATAGCCCAGAACAGACAAACCAAACACTTGCTCTAGATAGGACCGTTCGCGTTTTCATATTTTCGTGTCGGCCGCCGTAGTTCTCCTACACGCTTGGCACACGGGGGATTTTTCAATTGGTTGCAATCTGCAACCTCACCACTAGATGCTAGATGCGTCCTACACACTGCACCTTTAAGTGAAAAATGTGAACTTAACAGTGCAAATGTTATTATATATATAATGTGGAACATCATGCAGTAGTTAAAAAGCTGTGGATACAGCGTTCCAAAATAAATCTTTGTTCATCATACAATGAGACAAACATGATCAAAGGGAAGCTACCAGTTAAATTTTCTTCTCTTCTCTTAACAGTTTACTAAATGTGCCAAAACGAGACTTGTCCAAGTTCACGGGGTCCATTTACGCAACAGGTGCTGTTCATCATTCAACAGGTACGGGCACACACCTTCACACCGAGCTGTACACGCCCCCATCCCCCCCCCCCGACCCCTCCCCCAAACACAGGTGTAAGAGTCTTTACAAAGAGCAAAGTGTAAACAGGCCTGTCTTTTAGCCAGGAGGCCAACATAAAAGGCAGTTTGCAGGGTTTTGAGGCTGCTTTAGGATCGCTCGGTAGCCTATTGACACAGCTGCAGGCCCCACCTTCTGCCCATATCGCCTAAAGAAAAGAGGCTCGCATGGAAGCCTGCATGCACCGCAATCTGTTATTTCGAAGGTTAAAAGAAAATCCAAGCGGGTAGAAGACATTCTGAAGAAGCCAGACAAAAACCTGACAAGCCTTTATAATCCCCAGAGAATCCAGAAGCTTTTGTAAGCAGAAAATTAGGATTCTCTGTGTACACATGCATGCCTAGACACATATATGCATACATACTGGTGTATACTGTATATGTGTGCTTTTTATTATGTGTGTGGGATCTTTGTGTGCGCGGTAACTCTCCAGCTGTTGCAGGGAAAGTGCCGTTGCCTCGAAAAAGAAGCGGCACACAATTACAAGTTCCATTCTGAGGAGCACAAAGGGCCGATAGAAAAGACGCGTATTTATAGAGAACTCCTGGGCCTGTACAGCGCACGGCCAGCTTTGTGTTTGTGATGGAACATGTGGATGAAGGAAATTGTCACGTAATTACACCCTGTTAGGCATCTGACCTGTCATTTCGTTGAAATGCGAAAGGGGCGATTCTGCGAGAGCTTGTTATCAACGATGGCAGAGAATTTCAAACAGAAGGAAAAAAAGGGTTTGAATCAAGTGCACATCAATCAATGTGTGATTTGAAGGACACAAACACACACATACACTGGAGTACATCTCTGCACATACGGCATTGATTTTTCAATGCAAAGAAAATCGGTTCAGTGACCTTGACTCCACTTTTACCAGCAGTGACAAACAGGCCATGTCCACACTTATGTCGATACACTTGAAAACATGTCTTTTTTTCTCTGTCTTGGGCTTTCAGTGGGTGTTTTTCCACGACAGAAAATAGAGCTTTTGGAGACAGTTCTACTACGTCAGTACATTTAAACATATCAGTCTGACACTATGGAAAAAAAACGTATTTTTTGAAGATATTTGAAAACATTGTTGCACTGCATGATTTCATTTAAACTACGGTTTCAACAGCCCGTTCTCATTCCCACGGCATCAAATACAGAGGCTTTGTCGGTGTTCGGTACCGTCGCACACGGCACCCTTTAGCAACACACCAGGCGTTCCATTAACTACAATGTAAACTCATCTGCGGCAACAGTAAATGCTCAGAGAAAGTGCGCCGGGATAGTAGTGACGTAGTTTAAAGAGTGAAAAGACACACCAGGCGGCGGGAGGGGAGGTAGATGGCGCCGACAAACACAAGGCTTTCATCCAGGAGACCGCTGTTTGTGTCCCGTGCATTCCCGTGTGTTAAGTTTCACTTTCACGTTACAATCAGCTGTTCGTTCGAGTCCTGTTGCAGCCCAACCATGTAGTTCTTTCCTAAACCTAAACTATAGTGGTTTTGTTGCCTAATCGTAAAGTGACGCAGGGGCGTGGCGCCAAGAAGGGGCATGACGCCAAGGGGCGTGACAAAGCGGCGGTATATGATGAGTTGGGATGAGAACGTGTTGGTTTCAACAGTAACATTCCGACTAAAAATGTCACTGTGTTAAAGTGTCATTGATGTACTGTAGGTGTGTAGCTACAGGTTCAAGTGAGAAATGAAATAAGATGCAGGATGTCCAGTTGAGGAATAGATCCATGAGTTTAAAGGTTCTCTATACAACAGCCATAGCGTTAATATAGCAACAATCAACTATTGTCTATGTAAAGATATGGAGGAGTAATGTCTACCTGAGCAGAGAATGAAGTCTCTCTCCCTCTGTGTGTGTTGTAATCAGAGCTTCTCTGTGCTTTGTTGATATAGCCGGGCTGGCCGCGCATGCTTTTAGTGCATGTGAGCGCGCCCCACTGGCTAGCTCATGGCCGCTGCTCTGCACTGCTCTCATACGGCGATTACAGCTGATAACACCGTACCGATGGCGTCATCGTGGAAGCGTAGCGCCCACCGTACAGTTCCCGCCCAGGTTAACTCTGTTAGCTCTGCCAGCACTGTTGTCGTCGATATCACCGCTAGCTGCGAGCCGCCGGCTCAGCTGTCGCCATGTTGAGAGCCGTGTGGAGGCAATAGATATGCTCTGAATTTCGTATTGAGCACCTTTAAAGGTTTATCAGATGCTAAAGAAGTTTATAACAATACAAGAGAGGATTTTACTACTCTAAAGTTATCACGGCAACAATCGTTTTATCCTCCATCATAAAGTTTTCCACGTGCAACAGCAAAAATGCATTATTCGTTTTACAAAGTAAATCTACCAACAATGTCTATGACTATGAAGTCCTCATTGAAATTAATGAGAAAGCTGTATTTTTGATGCAGTGCTAACGTAAAAAGCCAACCTGTTCATTGATGGAATGGGTCTCAATGTCGTAATGATTAGTTAACCCTCCATCAAATATTTGATATGTACAGTCTTCAGATATGTCAGTATCATAACCGGTATTGTGTCCTCAGCAAAACAGAAACACAAAATACTGTAAGTTATCACAAGTCAGAGGAGACAGAACGCAGGTTTACACAGCAGAGATCAAACAGAGAGTAACAGCCCCACTCCTTACAAGATGATGACAGCGATGCCACCCAAAAGAGAAGAGCATAAAGATTTAAAGGGGCCCTGAAGATTGTTCTTGTAAACAAACAAAAGTTCTGTTTACGTCGAGTGTTACTCATCAAAACACACTGTGTGTATCCTTGAGGTCTAAAAAACATGCTGAGTAAATTTCCTTCCTCATGAAACATTTGCAAAGCAGATTTTTTTTAACATTCATACGGTCACGGTCCAGTGCACGTAATGCGGAACCAAAGTTCACAAGCACGAGTCCCGCCTGGAAACTTTTAGCTGTTTAGCTGCTAACGCACATTCAAGGGCATCACCCAGATGTTCCGATTGCTGGGACGAGGAAAAAGCAACCCGTAGCTTGTGTTTTCTATTTCATAGCATAAGAGATGCTTTTTAGTTTTATAGCCTATTGTGACCTGTTGCCTTTTGGG
This sequence comes from Hozukius guyotensis, assembly GCA_916700995.1. Classification (NCBI taxonomy): domain Eukaryota; kingdom Metazoa; phylum Chordata; class Actinopteri; order Perciformes; family Sebastidae; genus Hozukius; species Hozukius guyotensis. The sequence goes on from CAKALU010065549.1 coordinate 43,839, forward strand.
AAAGTGTTTGTTCAGTGTTCGTACAGTGTAATACAGAAGTATTTGAAATGTATCCTTATCTTTATAATTTAAATTGTTTACCAAAGTTGCAATCTGGCAAAATGCTGCCTCAGTCACCAAAGATCACCAGGATTTAGTCTGTCTTTGGCGCTACTGTCTGTTCAAAATAAATGAAAAGAAATGTATGCATTTGGGGTTTTTTTGCGCTGCACCGAACTCACACCGAACCTCCTAAACCGGGTTATGAACCGGAGCGGTGTACCGTTACACCCCTACTATTGGCTCTGTTTAGTCAACATCCTTGTTGTGAAGTGGATCAATGACAGGTTTGATGTAAAGCTGCAGTGATGAGGCAACCTGATCTCATGGGAGGGCGTATAAATAGCACGCCATTTCAACGACGTTCCGCACGTCATGATAATGCATTTTAAGCTTTTTGCGTGTCATTTAACGCCATGTTGTTCCTGTGAAATGGTCACAGTTATGTATAGGCAACAAAACTACTTAAGGTAACACTTAATTTTACTGGTCCGCAAATTTCATGGTAAATAGATAATATTAAATGCTAAAATAGCATATAATGGTTAAAATAGGGCCCTTAGGCTTGAGAAGCAGCTGTGCGCTGCTCTTCATCGGAGGTGGAAAACCAAAACTAATAGAAGACACTTCTGATCAGGCACAAATCTCACCATTGTGACTTATTGTTTACACAAATATAACCTGGTAGTTAATGATTCAGGGAGTTTTTTAAGTAATTTCAAATATGTCATTTGCTAATTATTATCTATTTACCAGCAGACATGGAAATAAAGGATATCAATTAACTTTGCATTATTTTCTTGGAAATGTATTAAATAAATTAGCAGCTATTGGGAAATAGTGGAATATAATTATTAAATAATGTTAATAATAAAGTAGTTTTCGATAAATTTTGAGGTAAATATTGTGGTAATTCCAAAGAAATTTCAATTAGGTTACTTGCTAATTATCACCTAATTACCATGAAATTTGCGGACCTGCAAAATGAAGTGTTACCCTACTTAGTTAGGTTTAGGAAAAATATCACGGTTGAGCTAAAAATAAGTACGTAAACTAAGTAAAATACATACTTAAACAACGTAACATCACTCACTCACTCACTCCTCTTCATCCCCTATGGGACATAAGGCTTCAATGAGCTCTCTCCATTGCATTCGGTCCTTGGCAGCATGTTGGGCCTCTCCCCATGACAGGTTCATCTTGTCCAGCTCCTGTATCACAGTTCTGTGCCAGGTGGATTTGGGCTTCCCGGGTTTGCTTTTGCCTGTTGGTGTCCATCTTAAGGCGACTCTCGACTCTCGGGATCCGGTCCTGTTCCATTCTCAGCACATGGCATAGCCATCTCAAACGTCTGTGTGTAATTTCCTTGGTGATGCTCCGGCTACCGTGTTTTCTTGTACAGTTGGTGGTTGGAGATTTTGTTTGGCCAAAAGATCTGGCATATTCGTCTGAGGCATCCATTGTGAAAAATTTCCACTCTCCTCATATCAGTTTTGATCACTCGCCAACTCTCTGAGCCATATAGCAGAACGGACTTGACATTGCTGTTGTACAAGAGCCACGTAACAACAACGTAACATAAGTAGGGAAAACATGTCACAAACGTCACTAACATAGCTTCAAAATAACTCATCAACACTTTTATTTAGGACACAAACACCTGTCTCCTGGATGAAAGTCCTGTGTTTGTTTGACCCATCCACCATAAGCACTCTCTCACTTTTTATTCTACATCACTAGCTCTGAGCATAGCATATTCACACGGATACGTTTACATTGCAGTCAGTACAGACTGCCATGTATGACATGAAATGCCAAACCAAAAGCAAGATCGGCACGCGAAATGACTTACAAATTGTAGATGGGGCTGGATGTGGGGATGAAGTGAGGCTGAAAATGTAGCTGAGCCTGCTGGGTAGGCAGGGCGAGCGTCTCTCCTGGGTGGAGTCCAGTGGATGCAGGAACACTAAATCACCAGCGGTCCCACAGTAAACATGTGAGCTTTATAGCAGCTCTGGCTTTCAGAGCTGGATGTCAATATTTGGTCCCATTCCTTGTGGTCGGGGCTGTGACGCATTCAGCCGGAGTTGGATTTGTGCTGCGGCCCTCCACAGGCCGTCCAGCCAGCGGCGAACAAACAAGCTGCTCTACATTAGCCAAATACCCATTCCAATAGCAAATACAATGCCTTATTATCTTATTGCCCCAAACCACAAGCCGTTATGAAAAACACTGTGGTAGCAGAGACGACTCTTTGTGATCTGAACAGAGCCGATGCAAAATAAAAGTTGTTTCAATACAACAGTTAAAGGGAAATTCCGTATTCAAATTCTCTTCCATTGTTAAATCTCACAAAGACCCAGATGTCACAAATGTCTCAATAGTCTGTGTGATGGGTCATAAACATTTCATCACAGTACAAACAGTGAATAAGCTGAATGAGTTAAATACTTTAAAAAAAAAAGCTTCATTTTAAATATATACAGATGAAATGAATTGTCCATAAATGTATTTAACCCTCTGAGACACACAATAGACCCGTTTTTGTCTTTTTTATGGGGGCACAGGGGGTCTTTAGGGGGAGATAGCAGGTCAACAGTAGATGTCACATAGAAGTGGTGTACATCATCTGAAAGCTGGGAACCTGAAGATTAATTTGAGATGCTGCTCAGCACTGTGTGTCAAGTTGTTTTAGTCATAATCAGAAATAAACATGAATGAATAAAATACATTTATTAATTAAAAATAAATTGTGAAAGTGTATAAGGGCTAAGAATATTATGATAGAAGTATATGATGGCCATTCCCATGCTCTACTATGTCTCGTAAATTGTTGCAGCAATTTTTAGGTTCGAGAATTGATAAAAAATGATCAATAATCCCACAAAATACCACATTAAGACACCAAGACCTTGAGGGACACCATAGAAAAAGCCATGCTGGGATTTGGTTTCAAAAACATTTTGAGATTTTTCGGTGATTAGATGGCGAGCGCTTCTGTTCTGGAAACTGCTCAGAAACCCCCTTATTGTCAATCTAGCTAGGAAAGTCATCCATCCTCTGAATGCTCTAGGTCTCTAGTTTGTGTCTGTAAAGTTTCATGAGGCTGTGATTATCCTAGAGGTCACCACAGGTCATTTTATACAGTGAGGTCAAGTTTCAAAAAATGGTTTCACTATAAGAAAATGGCTCCTATGGGGACTAACATCATCACACATGAATACAGTTGGGCTCATCGGATCCACAAGAGTCTCAGCTTTACAGTGATACACAATTTGTGGAATTCCAAGACTGTTTAGAGACCCCAGTATGCAGAAATATTCAAACAAACCATTTTAGAATAGGCGGAAATAACACATTTATACTGCATGCATAAAACTGCATGTTTTTTGCCCCAAACTGCATGTGATTATCATAAAGTGGGCATGTCTGTAAAGGGGAGACTCGTGGGTACCCATAGAACCCATTTACATTCACATATCTTGAGGTCAGAGGTCAAGGGGACCCCTTTGAAAATGACCATAACAGTTTTTCCTTGCCAAAATTTAGCATGACATGGTTGGTACCAATGGATTCCTTAGGTTTTGTAGTTTCATATGATATCTTTAATACTGAACATGCTACAGCCTCTGAAACACCCCGCGGGTCTCAGAGTAACCTATATAAGTAGATATAAATAACATACTAAATGTATTGTTCTCTTTTCCGGTGTATGTTTTACTGGTTGTTTTTCTTCTCCATTCTACTCTCTCAGTTCTTTGAACATGCTGAAACATTTATCTATGTCCCACTTTCACTTTTCAACAAGTTTAGTCCAGTTTTAACTTCGACATCTTTTGATGCTTGCTGTGTACTAATTGAGATCACAGATAATACAAATTATAAACCCCCCTCTGGTACATTTGAACTTAATTTCTGATCGGTATCCAGTTTGCCCACAGGACCCCCAAGGATTCATCATTTCAGATACAGCGCCGTGTGTGTGCATGAGATCCATGTATGCGTGCAGTATGACACGTTGTGAAAGCACAGGATGATTAGCAGCAATTTATCCTTCTTCAAAATCTTAATCTCGCCCTCAGAGATAATTCTGCCCACAAAGCCGTATCAAAGCTCTTGGCCTCTGTTTCCATTTCAGCGGCTTTATCAGAAAGCCTGGCCCTGCCCCATCCAGAGCCTCCAGAGCTGCCCCAGCTTCACCTCTCCTCAATCCAGGCCTCGGTGCGCTCCCTCTGGGTACGGAGCCCTCAGAGCTGGGGCCTCTTTGGTAGCAGCGGCGCCCCCGGCGCTGTGAGTCATGGAAGATCTGATGGCTTTCTAATGAGGTTTTAAGACCCGATGCCAACAGGCCAGGTGCATGAGTCTGTATAGGTGGGTTTTGCTGCGTGTGTACTTTGTGCCGGGAAGGAATGTGCGTGTGTGTTTACCTGCGTGTGAACGCGCACATTCATTCAAATTATGTACACCTGCAGGAACAAGTGTGTGTTTGCTTGTGTGTAGGTGCTGATTATGTACATTCAGGTCTAAATCTCTCTTGCGCCTGCCGCAGATGTTAACGGTGGATCACTCATGTTGAAAGATGTCAAAATCGGATTCCTGTAAAATGCATTTGGGGTTTGTATAAAACTCGATTAAAAGCCAACCAAGCTCAAGTAACAGAGACCGAGTGTTTTAACAGGTGAACTTGATGCTTTGTCTAAGTTATTGTCAGTGATCCAGGTTTAACTTGCTTTTATATGCTCGTGTCTGCTCACAGTAAGAGTTGGAGATAACAGACATCAGCCGTTTATTGTCCTTCTCTGACAGTAAACAAGCAAGTCCTCACATCTAAACAACAAAGTAATGTGTCAGTGTTTTCCAAAATGACCTATACAACTGTTTCAAAAATGACTGATACGAGTGTTCTCTGAGCTTTATGTTAGATTAAGTGTGGAAAACTAAGGGCGTATTCACACCTGCCTTGTTTAGTTCGGTTGAAAGGAACCCTGGAGCGTTTACCCTGGAGCGTTTACCCTGGAGTGTTTACCCTCTTGGTGCGGTTCTTTTGGGCAGGTGTGAACACAGCAATCGCACTCCGGTGCGCACCAAGATAAGTGAACCGAGACCTCCTTGAAGGGGTGGTCTCGGTTTGCGTCCAAACGAACCGCGGTACGGTTCGGTACGCTTCGTTTGTGGTGAGAACATGATCCGACCTCGATCCGGCCCAACTGGAGAAAGCATTACGCCTTTTTGGATTAAAACCAGCTCCGGTAGCAAGCAGCGCTGTGCATGTCAACACCAGACACCAGACAACATTACTGCAAAAGAGCCTACGCTTGCCCTCGCTATTCACATCAGTACTAAACAGGTGTAACGCCAGGTTGTGTTGAAGACCACGGGCATACCTGATGGATCTTCGGAAATATTTTCGGCCGATGAGCATGTCGCCGTTTAGGAGGGTTAATGCACGCCTCCTCCTGGACTGTCTTGATATGCGCCTTCGGCGACTCCAGTGCATCAATACATTGTTTTCCAGTTGCAGCCGCGACAAACTGTATCGTTTGCTTTCAGTGAAAAATTGCTACGAGGTGAAAAAAGATGACCAGGGCCAAGATCAAGCCGCGTAGCTCTCCCTCCATTGGGAAATGGGAGAGTGTTGCGTTCTGGAAGTCTGCTCTTCTTTGTTTATTTCCAGGAGTTTTGTTGCGTTTTTTGTAGGGCTGTCAAAGTTAACGCAATAATAATAATGCAAATTTGTTTTAACACCACTAATTTCTTTAATGCATTAATGCAATCGATCTTTCGGAGGTTGTAGTGGGCTCAGTTTTAAAGCTAGAGTGAAGATACTGGTATTATATGAAACTAAAACACCTAAAGAATCCATTGGTACCAACCATATCATGCTAGCTTGTCTTGAAGGAGGCTAAATAACGCTCCAAACTTGTGCTAAATTTTGGCGAGGAAAAACTATCAGGCCATTTTCGTAGGGGTCCCTTGACCTCTGACTTGAAGATATGTGAATGAAAATGGGTTCTATGGGTACCCACGAGTCTCCCCTTTACAAACATGCACACTTTATGATAATCACATGCAGTTTTGGGGCAAGTCATAGTCAAGTCAGCACACTGACACACTGACAGCTGTTGTTGGCTGTTGGGCTACAGTTTGCCATGTTATGATTTTATATATTTGAGAATATTTTTGTAAATGCATTACCTGTGAGGGTTTCTGGACAATATCTGTCATTGTTTTGTGTTCCTATAATAAATATATACATACATTTGCATTAAGCAATCATATCTACCCACTGTTGATAAGATTATTAAATACTTGACAAATCTCCCTTTAAGGTACATTTTGAACAGATAAAAAATGTGCGATTAATTTGCAATTAATCGTGATTAAATATTTTAATTGATTGACAGCCCTAATTTTTTGTTTTGTTTTGTTTCAATTTAATTTTAAACATGTGTTTAAAACTGCGACTGTAAATGTAAAACATGTTTCCCTCGAAACGTAATTGAGAATGCAGGTTAGTTGTATGGGAACGTAATTTTGGAGACAGGGTTGCCCTAAGGGCTTGGTCACACCAGCATTTATAAATTTAATTAATAATTTTCAAACTTGACAACATAAACATTCTAAATGGGTCCCTTTGTATTTCCTGTTGCAATGTTAGTTAATGGAGTAGCTGAAAGGAAGTAAACTTGGACCAAAGCTGTTGCCCTAGCAACAGAATGGCAATGAAAAGGTCTATAATCGCGGAATTTCAGACTAAAATCCGCTCATTGCAATGTAACCACCACAATCAGTGGTTTCGCATGTGGAGGCGAAGTCAATTTGCACGTAGCGACTTTGGTGAACTTGGACATGCATGTGTTCCACTGACATCTGGTCATTTAGGAAACAGAGAGAACCATAGAGTTGGAAAAAAAAAAAACTGGAAGCATTGCATCCATAAGTTCTTCTTTAGGGCATCTTTGTTAACCAGGACAGCTGTGCAGTCCAAAATACCGTAGGTTTGACATGGAAAGAAATAACTAAACATCACAAGATCTGATTGCACGTGAAACCTAAAACAGAAGTCAGTGGACTGTGAGCTCTGAACAACACCAGTATTCTCCTTTAAGACACACAAAGGACGAGTTATGATTGGATCTAAAATAACACCAGCTTGTAAGAATAAAGGCCCTTCTCATTGCGACCGAGGACAAGCCGTGTGGTCAGAACCCGAGTCTCCGTGCTTCGAAAGGCCAACAACGAAGCGAGGCGAAAGGCCTGCGTCCATGTCAGCGTGTGTGTTTGATTTTGGCCACATGTAAACGAGCCCATTGTGCGAGGAGAACATGGAGAGAGCGGAGCATCCACGAAAATAAACCTCACACAGAAAAGCCCTGTAGTTAGACGGGCCACAGAACAGGCTGCTGGGCTCTGACCCACACCACAGCAGGACACACTCTGTGTGTGTGTGTGTGTGTGTGTTTGTGTGTGTGTGTGTGTGTGTGTGTGTGGGGGTATGATTGTGGCACTGCAGCCAGTCCATGTGTACTGTGGTGTGGTCGGGTTCCCCTGCTAAATTTAATAAGGGTGTCTCTGGTTACATCATGGCCAGGAGAAACAGAGAGAGAGAGACAGGAAGTAGAAAATCTGCCGTCAGCGTTATAATGTCCAAAGAACCATTCTGATAGATTAGCGTGTTTAATTCATCCAATTAGCTTACCATAAATTAAAGCTGCATTCATATTTTCTGGCACGTTGGGGGGGCAGAAGAACTCCACCACAAGCTGACAGACACTGAGTCCTAAAACCCGGGAATGAGTTAGCATTTTAGCACTTTCGGTTCCCTCGTCTGGAAGTCAATGGGTTTTTTAAATGGGTTTTTAGTTTGATGTCCGAAATAAGTTCTGTGGTTAACACGAGTTTAATAGATTAAAGTTTTGTTCTACGACATAAAATACATCAATAAATACCCCACACGTGGATTTTGAAGCTTTTATGTGTCTTTAAAAAAGGCGGTTGCTAACAAGTGGCTAAATGCTGTCGCCGCCCGACGACCTATCCTAACCTTGACTATTCGATGACGATGCCTAACCATCTTGCGAGAGGTTCGCAGATTGTGAGGCACCATCTATAGACACGACCTATAAATTTGTCTAACATATTAGCAATAGGCTATTTACACATCCAGCCACACAGAGCAACATTAGCATTCATTTAGAGTCAAGTTTCTGTTCAACTGATGAACACAAGTCCAATATTCACTCTCCTTTTAGCACCATTTTGGTCTCCAACTCCTGGAAGAAATATCTGGTTGCGTACTGTGGGTAAATCAGAGCTTGCCTGCTGAAACTAGAGAGTGCTGAGACTGAACCATACAGTAAAGGTGCCGTCAAAGCAAACACAATGAGCTAAAGAGGGCAAAAACCTCCTCAGAGCTGCAGAGCTGGTGATAATTCCCTGTGAGTTAATCACTGTGAGTGACTCCTTTCACATCATACATGATCATTTGTCATATGTTAATTAAAATAGAAAAAATAATTAATTAATGATCCTCAATTAAATTATCAATTACTAATTGAAGGTTTAGTTATTAATGTAATGAAAATATGAATCAGTATCTCTGTTCTTGACTGTAATTGCTGTCTGGCACATTGTCTTTGTGATGCTGCCACTGAGGAGCACCAAAGTTAGACATTTTCAAATTCTACATGTACCTGTAGGGGCATTTATGGAAGCCCTGAGAGGCAAGGAAGAAAAAAACAATTGTGATGATTAATTTTCTAAGTAAGTCTGATCTAAATAGTTTTCTCTCCTGTGTTTGTGAAAAAATGGTTTTGCCAGGATAATCTTTCTACGTTCCTTATTTATTTATTTATTTATTTATGTATCTATTTATTTTGATATTTGAAACAAGTGGGGGAAAAAGTTTTGGCAGTTTTTTTTTTTTTTTCCTCTTGGTCAGTATAAGTGTTTGTTGTTGTATTACTCATTTCGACCACAGGAGGCTGAAGTTCACCACTACCCCATGTTCTAAATAGGACTAAAAGCATTCATGTTTTCTTCCAGGTGAGTTTTAATTTATCCATACACTCTGTTTCACAGATGCACATACACATATCCATCATATCCTGGCAAAACCTTTTTTCACCTGTTCTTAAGTCATAAACACAGAAGAGAAAACAATTTAGATCAGAGTTTTTTCTCACTTGCCTTTCAGGGCTTCCGTAAGTTTTATAATTGTTTAGTAAATAGATTTTAAAATTACTTTGTAAGGATTCAGATCTGAATTTGAAAAACTGATTTAATCGTGGATTTAGATTTGATAAAATACTATCAACCCCAATAACTGCATATAACAAGACACGATTATTTTAAAAAGTATTTTTTTTTGATGTATTTATTGTATATCCCACATTAGTGTCAAGAATCAGCTGCTGAATTGCATATAGCCTACCTTTTAATGCAACAGCCAAATTGACATTATCTTTTTCTCTGATTTTTGCTCATGTTTTATTTTCTAGGTTCAGTCTCAGTCCTGACAACAGGCAGCAGCTTGAGAATGCAATGCATTTTCCCAAGTGACTTGAATGTCTGAGTGTCCTTGAATGCACCAACAATGAGAATTCTTAACAGTACTTTTTATGAATTGGGTTATTATTACACAATGATAAAAGTACAAACTGTTCCCAGTGATAGATTTATTTATCTCAAACAAGCTCCAAGTCTTTGCAAGTTGATTTTCATAATGCCCTGAAATAAATGGAAACAAATGGCTGTCTGGTATGTAGGAAGTCGGTCTGAGAACTTGGCCCGCAACATGGGGTACACCCTGGACCGGTCGCCAGGCAATCACAGTGCTGACACGAGAGACAGACGACCGTTCACGCTCCCATTCACACAAACGGCAACTGTCTTTGGACTTTGGGAGAAAGCCGGAGAACCTGGAGAAAAAACCTACTAACACAGTGAGAACATACAAACTCCACCTAGAAGGGCCCAAGCCAGCCAGTGGGTTTGAACCATAGACTATATTATAAAGATGGACGACGCGTCTCCAATTCCTCCCACTGCACAGATGTGAAGACAAAATATCCCAGATACGGGAGCTGCCATCTTGAGTTTTTGACTTAATTAGGAGCCAGAGTCTGCGCAGTATTGATCGGGTGGTGGAGCCGCGGTATCGAGGTCACCCGCCCGAGCCAATCATGAGTCGAGCGCGGTCGCAGCTTATCAGCGAGAGAGACTCACAGTTGCCAATCACGTCTGACCCCCTTTTTATAGCATCAAATAACTAATTAAAACCAAACTGATCAGAAAAACAAACACTTGAACATACATCAGTGTAATAAGAACTACCTAAAATGACAGAAACCATCTTTGGGAAAAAAGTATTAGACGTGTACTTTTGACTTTTTAGTGTCCCATCCACTAACATGGAGGGGGCGGGCTTTATGAGCTATACTGCAGCCAGCCACCAGGGGGCAATTGAGATGTTTTGGATTCACTTTTTGGGGCGCTGTCATGTCATCCATCTTTATATACAAAATATTAGTTGATGAGCTAAATCATACAAACCTACCATGTAAGGTAAGGTCCCACAAAACTGGCGGGGTCACTGTGGCATAACTTTCATGCAAATATGTGACTCTTGTTTCACATTACTACAGCGCTATAAATATCCATTCACTTGTATGTATGTGTGAGAGTGTGAGAAAGAAAGATGCTCAGGAAATGAATCATGTCCTGTGTTAATCTCAGAGAAGAATGTTCATAATAAGCAAGCGGTGGAGAGGGAAGGTCATATCTGTGTTTTACAAACACACACATACAGTACACAAACACATAAAAAATAGAAATAAACTTCCAACACCTGCCTGATCTTCTGTGGCGGCCTGCTCATCTCCCAGCACGCTTCTTTATTTATCAGCGGAAGCTAAAGTGATAAGCCCACAGCTGTTCTCCCAGCACCTACGACACACACACACACACACACACACAGTTTTTCTGACAGCCATATGTTGCACTGGCCAAAAGGTGTCAGCCACCAGTGGCGTCTTAGAAAGAGGCCGAGGATACAAAAGTCAGAGTAGCAGCGGTGTGACTTTTTGTCACTTTAAGTGATGAGGTTCTTCAATAAGATTGCTGAAACAATATGTAGTAGAGTATGCAAAGTCATTCTCAGAGGGTGTATGAGTGTGTGTGTCAGACAAAGTCTGGGACCTGAACGAAAGCCCTCGGTGCTGCGCAGACAGGCTCCTGGCCCGCTGTGGACACATTAATCACAGGTTATAATTAAATGTCTCCATCTCTTCACCCAGAGACAAGATGGGAGCTGAAAGGGGCCACAGCTGCCATCCGCTCACACTGCAGCCAGGCCGGCCGCCCAGAGTTCAGCCCGTCCAGGTTCTGATGCTGGATCAGCTCATCGCTCAGTCACCACAAAACTGGCGGCGTATCGCACAGAGGGGAAATGTGTCAAACTCATCCTGTCTTTATTTTCATTCTCCTAAAGCTTCAGATTTGGACTCTGTTGGCTTTAATGAGTATATATTTCAGTATATCACATTTAATATTGTCATAGGAGGGTACTTAGGAGTGCATCTTAATGGCCTCTATAACTGTTATGGTACCAGTATGATATTCCTAAAGAGAGTTATGTTATGTCTGCGGAGCGGTGCACCTTTCGAACAGTCTCTCCTCACATGCATTCACAGTGTTGTAGTTAGTTATACATGCAAAAAGTGAAGGAAGTAGTTGCGCAAAGAATGAAATGGAGAGTTCGAGAGAGTAGTTCAAACCTTACTGCACACCCGGCCAATCACTGCATTATAAGGGCATGATTGTGGGATTATATATTTACAAAAGTCACAAAAAGTTTTGGAAGCGCCCCCCCACCATGTAAAAGGTGCTATTAGATGATTAAAAATGCACTTTGTTTGCATACTCGGGCCTAATGGATTGAAAGAAACAATCCCCAAGATTTTCATTATTTAACTTTTTTACACTATTTATGACAATTTTTTTTCAGTAATAGTCGATTAATGTTTAATTTACCATACTCTGTATATAAGAAGTCACCGCGATGTCACCCATTGGTTTGTTAACAATGGTTTTGAAGCCTCGAGTTTGTCATTTTGGCCGTCGCCATCTTGGTTCCTTGCAACCAGAAAAGACACAAGAGGGTGAAGCTAGGTTCAACCGAACACTGAATAAGACATTTTTAGGTGATGAAAATGTTACAATTAACTTTCATGAACTGAAAACACACCGTGAAAGGGTTAAAGTTGTAAGACGAAAACACAGACAACTCCCAAACCGGACAACACCGTGGTAGCGACCTGTCAATCCCAAGGTAGCTACGCCCTAAAGCATACCCTGCTTTATGGTCTATTTGACTTTAAATGGGACCATAATTTACTAAATGAACATCATGCTGTATTGAAGAACACTTGAAACTAGAGATTGAGACCATAAACTCATGTTTACAATGTTTACTGTGGTAATAAATCAAGTGAGAAGTAGGCTCATTTTCTCATAGACTTCTATACAATCAGACTTCTTTTTGCAACCAGAGGAGTCGCCCCCTGCTGGCTGTTAGAAAGAATGCAGGTTTAAGGCACTTCAGCTTTGGCTTCACTTCTCAGACTTGGAGGTATTTACACACTGTAATTGCATGTTGGACAACATCATTGACTGTCTTCTCTATTAATACAATGTGAATGAATGCTCTCAGCTCAGGGTTTTTTTGGCAGTGCCCCCAGTGATTGTCACAGGTGTGATTTAGAATTTAAATCTGGGACCTGTATTGTTAAACTGCATTTGCTGTTACCATCTGTAAATGCTGTTGCCAAATCAACCAAGACTTAAATGTTAAATACTGTAACTTTAAGATACTTTTCCTTGTATTTCCTATAAAGTATTCTAACAGGGACTTAAGGGCTTAGAGGTGGTGTCTAAGGCACTTACTCATGCCCTTGTCGATAATATCCATACAGTTTTCCTAAAAGAATGTTAGAATGTTTTATTGTACTGTACTTAATAGTATTTGTGCCTCTTATTCCTCTTATGGGATTGTACATGCAGCAGGAATCTAGCGGTATAATGAATGAAAACATAGATAATAAAAGCTGAAAATTGTTCAGCGTCTCTATGATCTTTCACAAGACTACCACAGTTCTTTGTCCAAACCATTGTTTATTAAAATGCTCTGTATCAAATCATGAACAAGTGACAGCCCAGACCACTTTTATTGGGATGAAATGTAATGCTCTGATGGATGCTCCACAGGAGAGTGCAGGGGAGGCGTGCGCTGAATGATGATGTCCTGTTTAGAGACGATGGAGCTCACATCCGAACCGAAGCAGCCTCATAATTAGGAAGTGGGGTCTAAAGCCTCCATTCCAGGGAAAGAGGAGAGACATAAATATGTAGACTGTGGAGCAGCGCACGTGCTACTGATTCAGTCATCTTATAAGGACAGAAACCTAGTTATATCATAATGAAAATTTAACAGTATTGTATACCAGAAAGGCCATTACAAACTCATTATTACAACTAATAGTTGCCAATTAGCAGCACAGCCAACAGCAAATAGTTACAGATAATAATTATACAATGGTAACATTCATTTCTCACTGCAGGCCGTAATGCTCAACTGTGATTTGTGAAATCACAGCCGTCACAGCTATTGTCCTTTTCTTGCTACAGTACCTCCGCCAACATTGTCTCTACACTCAAGTGCAGAAACATAATGAATGTCAGGTTGAACTGACACAAAAGTCACCCAAATTTCACTGGAACCGCTGAGTCAGCTTTGCTGACAAATGGGTAATGCATCAAATCTGGAGCCACTTAAATAATGGTGGCTCGAATTAGACTTGAAAATGTGCGATTTTTTTTTTTTCCTGTTTGTACTATTTTTTGTGTGTTTTTCTTTTTGACAAGATTATAATATACAAAATAATTCAGGTAAATAGCAGCAGCACATACAGAGCAGATATAAGTGGTACAATAAAAATACACACGAGGAGCATAAAATAAGATTAAAGGACAATTATATTAAATAAATAAATACAGGAGTACATACAGATAAAAACAAATTAAATCAAAGGTTTCAAGGTTTCATAATTTTTCAATAGCATTATTTTTTGTTGTTTAGTAAACTGAGTGAGTTGATTAGTTCAATTCTAAGAAAAAAAGGTACAAATTTAGGAAGTGATTTAGAAAAGTTCTGTTTGTGAATGAAACATTTGGTATATAGAATATTTCTGCATGTACTATACTGTACAGCCTATTATGCTGCTGGTATAAGGTAACAGTATTTAGTTCATGTTCATTGTTTATTATTTATAGCTTTATTAATGCCTATTGGCTGAAACTGATCAAAAATGCTTTGATGAGCCCTGGAAGGCCTTGAAGTGTGACTTTATGGGACCTAATGTACTTCTGTGTCTCTCATACCCTCAGCATTATCATGGGATGTTTTGGTGTATTGTACTACTTAATTTCTTGCTTTATACTTAAAATATATTGCATCTGTTGTGGTGCTGTAATACTACAGGAACTTGTCTAACAGTGAGATTATTGTGATTTTCTATGATATAATTCTCATTTTT
>CAKALU010065549.1:58491-69782 GCA_916700995.1 Hozukius guyotensis
AAAAAAAGGTACAAATTTAGGAAGTGATTTAGAAAAGTTCTGTTTGTGAATGAAACATTTGGCATATAGAATATTTCTGCATGTACTATACTGTACAGCCTATTATGCTGCTGGTATGAGGTAACAGTATTTAGGCTTTGATGAGCCCTGGAAGGCCTTGAAGTGTGACTTTATGGGACCTAATGTACTTCTGTGTCTCTCATACCCTCAGCATTATCATGGGATGTTTTGGTGTATTGTACTACTTAATTTCTTGCTTTATACTTAAAATATATTGCATCTGTTGTGGTGCTGTAATACTACAGGAACTTGTCTAACAGTGAGATTATTGTGATTTTCTATGATATAATTCTCATTTTTAAGATCCTAGTGTCCACATAATGTCCCTATGGGAGCTTGCAGTGCATCTCCAGTCTTAATTAGTGAATGTAAAGTGACTTCATTGTACTTAATAGAGTTGTTTTTGGTCTGATGGAGTCATTCCTAAAGGATTTTGCAATGCGTGTGTCATAATGAATAATGACTTTATAGTGACTGTTTGGACTAAACTGCATGCATAAACTTGTGGTTGTAACTATATCATCCCTATTGGAACATCTTGTAGCAGCTAATCCTAGGGTAAAATAACCATGAGTCCACAGTGACCTTTTTGGACTTAATTACATTTTAATATAAACCATAATATCCCTCCTGTAACTTTTTTGTAAATCTGTGGTACTGAATAATGGCAGTGTAATGACCTCATCTCATGGCCATTACAACCCACTGTAGGAACCACTGCTCTGTCATTTGCCTCCATTGACTTAAGTGACAACAGAGATGTTTTCCCCTCTTCTTCATCTTCTTCTTCTTCTTAAACCCACATTGTGTAGGAAAGAAAAGCAGAATGAGAGGGGCCAAATACATTTTTTCCTTGCTGTGGGGATGAAGCACAAACAATTTACTCATGCCTCCAGATGCTCTCTGGATTTATCCTTTGATTTGCTGACCACCAGCCTCTCTTTTCAAAAGACATTGTAATTTAAGAAATGACACAACGAGAGCAGGAGATTTTTTGGACGAGCCAATTTCTTGCGGGATGGGGAAGTAGGGAGAGCGATGAGGAAAAAACACAACGTCCAAAAACTACAAATTGGGGAGATTCAGTGTTTGTTTTGTATTTTATGATTATTTTATGAAAATTATTTGTCACTGTCGCTCATTTACCCCCAAATTAGCTTAAATATCCCGCGGTATACACAGTTAGCTCACCCCTCACCTCGCGGTTGGTACAGCCCACAGCTCCTTTTGGTAGCTACAGCGTCAGGAACTGGAGCACAACATGTTGGAGACTGGAGCCGAGCTGCTGTTCCTCAGAGTTCACTTTTTAATCCCGGGTTTGTCGCGTTATCACACAGAAGAAGAGGAGGAGGAGGTCGGAGAGAGAGAAAAGGGGCTAAAAAAGTCAGTCATGGTTTTGAGGTTAGCGTGAAAGCCGGAGCCCGTTGATATTTAACTGTGAGGAGAAGAAGAAGAAGTAGTAGTAGTAGAAGAAGAAGAAGAAGGGGAGAAGAGGGAAAAGGGAAGCCCGGAGAAGCGAGTCTAAAGCGGGGTACAAGATGCAGCTGGCCGCGGTGCTGCTGTGGGGCTCCATGGTAACTTTGCTGCTCAGCCAGAGTCCAGGTAAGAAAATGTCGTTTTAAGAGTTTAAACTGCGTGTTTTGGAAGAGGTGAACGGAGCTATTTCTTTTTGTTGCACTGACTGTGTTTGTTAACAGTATTTAGTTTTCTGTGAACTGGTTTGACTCGTAGAAACCCTGCAGCCAAGTTTCCCCCCTTATTAGAGAGCGCAGTTGAGGTGGTTTAAAATAGAAACTGTAGTGGAAAATGTGTCTGAGCTGTTTTAAATCGTGTTTGACATGCTGGTGTGGCGATGCCGATCAGATCTGCAGCAGTTCGTCTCTTTACTTCACTTGAGAAAATGTTGCTTTTTCATTTTATAAATTCACTTTTTATGTTTTATAGTCTTAAATCTGCTTTTTTGCACACTGTACCCTACTTATCCTGCACGCCAGGTAGCCCCTATACATGCTGTTGGAAGTATATGGATATTAGGTGTTGTAGCTCTGTGAACTGTGACTTATGTTTTATGGGTTTTTGGAAGGTTTTGTAACTGTTTTTTTTTGGTGTTGCATGCAGGTTAGGTTGTATAGTACTACTACAGTATGAGGCGTGTATATGCCTGATGTCCTGTCAGATCTCCACCTTCAGGCAGGTTGCCTCAAACTCTGATGAGGGAATAAAATCCCAAATCAGTTAGAATGCTGGTTTAAGTTATGGCTTGTTGCAGATGCCTAGAAACTGAGAAGTACATGCAATGTATGAAAGACAACATGTGATGGATTTTGTGCTCTAAGCTGGTAGAAAGTTCTGTACGGTTACTTTAAAAATGCACTTTTCACTTGTCTCTGTTATGCAAAAACTGTGTCCTTGGGATATGACAGCAATGTTGGTGGATGCAGCCTTTATTTTTCCATTCAGATTTAATTTAAAAAAAAGAACCAAGCACACTGCTAGTCTAGAGAGTCGACTGTGATTGCAGGTGAACTGCGTTGTTTATCTATGATAACCTACATCCTGCCCCCCCACCCACACCCCACACCCCCCAGCAGCACTTGTAATAGGTCTGAGTGATTTCCACCACCCCCTTCCTATGTTTTCTCTAACACCTTGTATTTACAACATGTTAGGACAGCCGCTGGAATGCAAAGACCCTACGTAAGCTATTTCTAAACACACACACACACACACAGCGGCAGTATGCACACACAGTCACACACACACACACACACACACACACACACACACACACACACACACACACACGGGTGCTGTACCCTCTGACATGACATGAAAAGATTTACCCTACAGGATAGCAAACATTATATCTGTAATTGGCTGGTTGGACCCCAAAAAGGAAGGTTGCTGTAATTGCAACGACTCCTAAATGTCACCAGGAGACTGTCTCCGAAATGTCAGCCAGATAAGATTCAATATCCAATTGAAAACAAAAGCTCCCCCTGTATGATCCACATCCTATTTATAGTTGGATCTTTCATCCTTTCAGATATAGTTATCAACGTTCTCCCCCCCCGCCTCCCCTCTTTATCTGGGGCGGGAAGGGGGGGCCGTGCTCCTTTGATAATGGACTTGTTCTGTCATAAAGCAATTAAGTCTGCCGGGCCTGTATCATGTCTTAAACACATCGCCGTCTGTCGTGCGTGAGTGTGAGCTGCAGCTGGTGGCATTTTTCCATTGTGGCACACAACATACAGCTCAACTGATAGTGTTTTCTTTTTGTAAGGCCAGTGCGTGATAGAGGGTGTTTAATTCCAATTTTCAATTCAAGATATTTAAATGCGATGCCAGGAATTCCAAATATAACATTTTCCTCTCAGAGTTTTATTTTTGTCTGGGTGGAAAAATCCTCAGAAATAGCATTTAAACCCTTCATGACAGTGACAGTCAGACTCGCACTAATGACATTATTTTAGTGGCGTTTAAAGATGGGGATCTCATACCACAGCTATCCAGTGGTTGGGAAACTCCAGGACACATGAAAAACCAACATAGATACATATATCTTTGAACATTGAATCAACTAAATAAAATGTTCAAAGCAAAAATGAAATTCCAGTGGGGGAATCATTATAATAATAATAATAATTATAATTAGCCACAAATATTGGCAAAGTGATGTATCGTTTTTAATCAGCTGTTTATTCTCTTGACTCTGTATTACAACATATGGGCTCATGGAAAGATGAATTAAGTGGTAAAGGCTATCATTTCTAAGCTGTGTACTGTGAATGGCATTATAAAGACCAGCCGCCGGTCCCAGCTGACAGTAGATGACCCGGGGCTACGATTTATTACTCTGCCTGCCTGCGTGTGTGTGTGAGAGAGAGAGCGTCTCCAACATGTGTGCGAGGTCAAGATGCCTCCTCAGCTCAGTCTAGTGGCCTCGCAGTAATAGGCTGAGTTGGTTTTAATGGCGTGTTGGGGAGTGTCTCTTACGGTTTAATGATGCCGTCTGGGACAGGACAACCCCTCACCCGCTCCCTGTGAGCCCCACTGAACCCTCCTCATTTACTCATCAACTATCGATTGGATTCACAGGTTTGAGTCAGAACTTTTGGTGTCGTTCCACCGAAGGCATCCCTACACATTAGATCACATTTTGTACTTACATTAAAGCAACATTGACGGATGAATCCATAATCCAATGTGGGATTGGGGGATGAAATATTCAACTCGCATCACGATCCTTCTCCTGCTGCAGAACTGAGCAGGACTACAACACTGAAACAGTGCTGGTGTATGAATCTGACAGCTGGGCATCTGTCCAAAAAACTCCTTCCTTGAGTGCACGGGGTTGGTTGGTTTTAGCTTCTGACTGCAGCCAAACAAAGAAGCAGATAAAAAGAAAGGGGGTGACAGGGAAATACAAGGAGAAGTGGTGGGCTGCAGTTAGTTACATCATTAAAAACAATGTCCATTGCAGTTTCCCAGAATTCAAGGCTACATTTTCAAACAGCTTTTGTCGAGCTAAGAAGTCCAAAAAAACCCAAAGGTATTTAATTTAAAATGCTATAAAGCCAACAAAAGCAGCACCACCTCACTTTTGAGATGCTGAAAGCGGCGAATGTTTTGGCATTTTTACTTGATAAAAGGCTTCAGTGAGTTTCCAGCAGTGAGTTGTAGCGAAGGTGGGTCACCTCACCAGAAATAAAGAGAGCCTTTGCTAACTTGAAATAATTAGCAAACTTTTGATATAAAACATTAACCTTCAGGGAAAAATAGCAAGAGCAAATGCCACACTTCAATGAGTATAGCTGTTGTCAGACAAGTAAGGAATATTGAAAACTTCTTTTGTTGAATGAAATAGAGGATTTTGTAGAAGATGTTTGTATTAATTAAGGTAAGGTGTTGAATAGGTATCGTTGTGGTACAGAGAGGCAAAGTCCCGCCCCTTCCGGTGGACCCCATGGGACCTTATTTCGGAAAAAAATATGTTCGGTTGTCAACGGAGAGAGACAAATGTTTTTTTCGTCCCGTTTGAATTCCGTCATGAATCACATATATGATGTTTGTTGAAAGTGTCAGTTTGTCGTAGTATCATTTAGTTTTGTGTGAAACCGCTCAGTGAACTACATCTCTCGTCTCGCACTACACGCGTCACCAACACTACCTAGCTAGCTAACTTAGCTATGACCACGCACAAATGAAACGTTATCTTACCTGATGTGTTTTATCCAGCGACTCCTGGTCTTTATCTCAGCCTGGAAGAGAAAGAACGATAAGACCCATTGCTGGTGTGAGTACATCCCAGTATTAATCACACAGGCATCGTAGCTTCAGAGAGAGAGACGTCACTACATGACTTTTGGGTGTGTAGTCTTTCTAATTACGTATTTTCACAGTCTGATACTTCAACAGTTTTACAACAAACTACAACTTTCATGACTTGCAAACTGATCTTTTAAATGTACAAACATCATTATGTGTGATTCATGGCGCAATTCAAACGGGATCAAAAAAAATATTTGTCTCGTTGTTTGCTACCGTTCGTATTTTTTCCGAAATAAGGTCCCATGGTGGTCCACTGAGCCTCTCTATTGGTTTTCAGCACCAAAACTCAAGAATCGTATCCTCACTAGTACATAATAAAGTACTTCTTTTGTATAGTTTAACCAATACAAAGCCCCAGAGATGAGGTGCGTCAGGATCTGTCGCATCTCCGCTTTGCTATCACTGCAAAATTATTTCATGGTTATTGAAGATGTTGTTGATAAACTTTGTTTTGATCGACTAATCATTTCAGCACTGGTGGTAATTGAAAGGAGAACAGAAGAAGTCAAAAGAAGAAAATCGCAGACGTAAGACTAGCATACAGTAGGAGTAAGGCTGCATTCACACAAGATCAGGCGTTGCGGCGATTCGCCGTAAGGTTGTGCGGCGGTGTAGGAGAGCCACATTAATGGCCCATTAACTGCGACGATCAACATCTTTTTTTTTTCTTCATGGCTGGGCTGTAAAGTTTGGTTACGTGATTGGCCACTGCAGTGTGACATCTGGTTGTGTTTCTCTGAAAGTTGATTATTTTTCTACTTTTCCGCCGCAGACCGCTGCGTTTTATTTCGGCACCCCATGCGGCAGCCGCAGCCCAAACGCACTACCCCAATTCAAAATGAATGGGATAACCTGCGTTGAGGTAGGGAGTTTAACCTTGTGCTTGCTCTGCTCTGCGGGGCAAGTTGCTGCCGGTCGTTGTGCCCTTCCCTGCCGCCTGTATCCCTTCATCAGATTGATTATTCCCCTGACACTGTCCTCCTCTTCCTGAACTAACACACACTCACACACACACACTTTCTTTCACTTGTGGCCTTTTCACAGAGCCCGCAGGCGTGTTTTTTGCGTACCCATCAAGCATTACAATGTCAATTTATGACTTTGTCTTGCGAAATAGCTCCAACACCACATTTGATGAAGTGTCCGCGGAGTAATTGTGTTGGTATTAATGGTGTTGCAATGTTGATATTGCAGAATAACTCAGATCCTACAGACAGATTTATTGCTCGCCACGAGTTGTTTTTGGTACAGATTCCACTCTGCAGGCGACGATACTTTGCTCCGACAGAGAGAGGTTGTTTTTGAGGATGTGGCCGCGGCTCAAGGTCTATGAAACGGGACTCCTTTGTCTGTTCTCCCGGCAGGGTTTGATTGTTTTGGCATATATGCACGTTCACCTTCCACTCTGGTGACTTTCTTCAGGGGCTTCGGGGGAAGGACGAGGGGTGAAAGTTTCATTAATGGACGTGAGACTGGAGCTGCCGCGTTGGATGAGTGTATGTGATTTTTGTATCCTGAGTGAATGTGTGTGTGTGTGTGCCCTCCTCTGGTCTAGCTGGTTAGGTTGGTGTCAGCCAGGCTTTTGCTTTCTCCAGGGGAAGGCAGACTGGGCCACCTGATACCCCCACTGTGCTTTGTGTGTCTCTGCTGAGGGGATGGAATTGCACCTCCAAGGTAGCAGTGGAGGTAACCTATGATTACTTGATTCGAAGCCCCCCCCCCCCTTCAACATTCCCATGTGGATAAATGTCAGACCCCCCCCCACTCCGCTCCTCATGTTCCTCCACCTTCCTATAAATCACCTGGCTCCCCCCCTGCGAGGCCGGCCTCCTCTGCGAGAGACCCCCGGGCGGGCTCTCGTCTTTGGGGTCGTTTCTGATTTCAGAACATGATGCCACGGCCCCGGGGCCCATTTCAATTATGTTCACAGCGCTAATATATGTCACAGATGTCCGCTTTGAGAGAGCGCAAGCAAGCAAACAAACAAAGTCAACCGCTGGCAGCCCTCCGTGGAGAGCAGTAACAACAGCAATGGTCCACTGGTGACAATCTGTGTTGTAATTCCGTTATACTATTTTTGCTGCTACTTTCACAGACTGCAAGGGCGATGAGAGATTGCCACCAAATAACCTGATGTTTGAGAGAATTCTAAGGGCAGTTCAGCTCCTTGGTCTTTGACCAAAGGAAATCTAAAAGGCTTAAAGGCCCTGACACACCAAGCCAACGGTCGGCCGTTGGACAGTTTGCGAACTTTGGTGAGCGTCTGTCAGCCTAATTTTTGCGTTGCGTCTGGCATCGTCGGCTCTAGTTTTTTCGGCTGATTCAGCATGTTGAATCGGCAGCGGCGCCCGTCGATGAGAGAAATCACCCTGATCGGCTGTTCAGCTTAAACAAATCAGTGCACGAGAAGAGAAACAGAAGTGAGGAAAGCAGGCACACAAGTAAAGTCAAGAGGGCACACACAGAAGGCTTTCATCTTCATCTCATCTGATCATTCCAATACACGGATATTTTCACAACAACATGGTCTTCTGGAATGAAGCTAAGTGGTGAGTGAGAGTGGTGTGAAAATGGTCGCCGCTTTGTTTCATGTACGTATCATAACAACGGCATGTATATCCGTCGTCCTCGGTCTTCTGGTTTCACTTTTTGAATGACTAATACAGAATACCGCCGCCTGCTGGTGTGGAGAGTTATTTCATCTCACGCAGGCACAGAACGTACGTGGTAGTTGGCCGTCGGCTGTAGTCTTTGCGGTGTGTTCGAGTGCAATTTTTTGGCCAAGACAAAGGCAACGTGGGGTGACTCAACGGTCGGCCTTCGTAGCCTCTAGTTCTTTGATGTCGGGTTGGTGTATCTGGACCTCAAGATTTTAACATCTAGCACAGGGACAACAGATGAAAAATGAATCCTCCAAACTACCAATTTACAGTTTTTCTGTTGAGCATTTAGTAAAAAGCATCGGGTCTGTCGGCAGCTGTGGGTCGCAATTAATCGTAGGCTTGGTGTTTGATCCCTACCTCTTCCTGTCCACATGGCAAAGTGTCCTTGAGCGAGACACTAAACCCCAAATTGCTCCCAATGGCGGAGCAATTGGCCATCGGTGTGTGAGTGTGAATGAGAGACAATGTGCTACATAAATGCAGTCCGTTATCGTCTGGAGCTGGTATTATTCTTAAAACGCATATTACAAAACATAAAAAATGCAGGTTTCAGTTTAATGAACATTTCATGTCTGAATTCCTAGAGCAAAAAAAAAACTCCCAAAGGCAGATTCCCATCACCTTTTGATGACAGATTTTCTCTCTGAATCCTCAGGTAACACGAGAAATATGCCCACAGGGTACAAGTTAGTTCAACAAGACGTCTGTGATACTGTTACTATCTACTGTCTTTCAAACATGTTGTTACATGAAATCGAGGCCACGTCACCGTAGAGGTTTGGTATCAGAAGGGACGTTCGTCGTTTTTTAGGCCATGTATGAATCCGAGTTCCTCGGGGGTTGCAGATTATTGGAGAGACTGTAATAAACTCTGGTTCTCTGTCTCAGCGGGGGTCTGCTGTGGAGGACAGAAAGATAAGCAGGGCTGGAGACTCGCTGTCTGAGCACAACCAGGGGAGGGGGGGGGCAGGGACACAAAGACATTTTGAAGGACACACACTTGTGCAGATCCATAGTAACTTAATTCTTAAGGGAAAAAGCATCTGCAGGGATGCTGATGATATTCTGGCAAATTTGGTCAGTGTGAAATGATGAGTTTTTTTTTTTTTGTGTGATGAAAGGCCCCTTTTCGTCCCCAAATGTGGTTTCAGCCATTCATTAAATATAAGCCACTTATTCTCGTGTATTGTCTCGTAACCAAGACCTCATGGGATCCTCTTTGCAGACAAAAAGGAGACATTTATCTGATGCCAGTGTCTGTATGGGTTCAGTCTACTGAGTGGCGACTGGGGATTTGTGCAGCCATATTTTTCAGCGTTTCTAATGGCTTAAACCGCCTAGAGGGCCACACACAAACATATGGTTTGGGGATGACTTTTGTCTCCGGCCAGTAGAAACATCTGAACAATTTTTCAGCGCAGGACAGTTGTCCCCTTGTCATTTTTTTGGGGAGGGGGTGTCCAATAAATCTTGGAAATGAATGGCCAGTTGAAAGTTTTATCTCTGAATAGACATCAATGAATCATTAACATCCCCCCTGTTGGATGATCATCTCTTAACAACTGATGAAACTCCTCAGATGGAAGATTTGTTGTTGTTGTTGTAGCAGATGAATTCCATTATCCAAATTTCTCCAGGATGTTTTTTGATTTGTCAAGATTGAGAGTAAACGCACAGAGGAAAGCTTTTAGAAAAATTGGAAATATGGTGATATCCTACTAGGGGTGTAAGAAAATATTGATACACTCGAGTATCGCAGTGTTTTGCGATACTGTATATCGATTCTCAAAAATCGGCTTTTAATGAATAATTTACATGCAAAGATTTGTGGCAAACAGTGGCTCAGATTGCACAACAAGTAGTGCTATGATGTTGGATGTTACAGGGACTGTGATAAATGTAACTGCAGATCCCACTGTTCTGATTACATAGAAAAGTAACCTCAGATTTTCTGCATATGGCAGTGTTCTTTATACTATGACAATTTTCCTAAAATTAGACAAAAAAAAAGACACAATATATCCCCTTGTTTACAGTATTGCAATATATTGAATCCTAACCCCTGTATCGTATCACCAGATTCTTGCCAATACACAGCCCTGTATCCTACTGTGTCTTTTTCTTATTGTCAACAAATCCCATGATCCTTTGCCTTTGTAGCCAAAGATTATAAAACGTATTCCTTCGTGCCATAGATCCATCGTTGTCAGAAAACCCTACTAAAAATACATCAACGAGCCACATCGTTGCACTGGATGATATGTTCCTTAATTACTATTATTACTACTAACATGGCCACTCAATCCCGTACGCACCATCGTCGTCGTCACTAGATATAATAAACTTTATTGATATAGATACTCACTAGAGCTCCAAATGTTTCTGCTGCTGAAAATAGTCCCCCAACAAGTGCTCACTGTTTCCCTGTTTGAGTATTGTTTGTTAAAAAACTGAAGCACCCAGCTGCCTATTGGATATAAATAACTCCAGAGACGGAGACAGACAGGCTTCTTTTACTAACTGGACGTGGCCTCAGTCACTGCCGCCGAGGTCACGGACGTGTGTGTGCGTGCATACATACTTTCTACTACAGCAGCCTCGTAGAAAGGGAGGCTTTTTCTGTTCATTGATGTCAGAGCTGTGACTCCGGTTTTTGTTTCTCTGCACAATATTCATCACACACACACTAAAACACACACACACTTGCTTCCTCTCCATTAGTATTTGGCACGTCTTTCTCAATGGAAATCTATGTTTTGAGTATTAAACACACTGCCTGAAGGCTTCAAAATATTTGTAGCTTGCTCCTTCCTCCTTCAGCTTCGATTCACAACAGTCTCAATCAGACCACTCCTGCAGCGTAATTCATTAACTCATCCTCTGTTGATCCAAAAGTTCCAAATAATTGGCATTTCACCAGAAAATTGCATGGCAGGCTAGTAGCATATTTTGCGACATTGTAAACTGCTGTGATTCCAAGCTGCCGGAGTAAGCTGCAAACTTTTCGGTGCCACCTTTTCAAGGTATTTCTTTTACTTTTTTGCCACACAGCTGCCTTTGTTCTCAGATGGGGATTTGTTTTCCTTCTTTTTTTTCTGTTTTCCTGATCATATCTCTGCTCCTCTCATGCTCAGCACTTTAAACTCTTCCGGGGTTGCTTCTGGTCACCATCTTTAACCGTCTTGCCCACCCTCTCTCTGTTCACCAGTGGTGGTCCCTGCAGATGGGGGGGGGGGG
>CAKALU010065549.1:69802-81861 GCA_916700995.1 Hozukius guyotensis
GCTGCAGCTGTCTCATAGCTCACCTCCAAAAGGTGCCTGAATGAAGGCCCCCTCGCCTCTCTCAACACGCCTGTATGCACAAACAAGCCCGCTCAGCCAAATGCTCAGGAACACACACAAACACACCCACAGCTTCCATCTCAAGCTTCAGATAAGATTAGAGTGCGATATGATTTGACCCCCCACACACACTTCACTCGGCATGCTTTCTCTCCAAACACACACTCGTGAGTGCCAAGTCCTGTAACACGTCAACAAATCCTGTACATTTACACTGTTGGTAACCTAATGAGAGAGAGAGCTTAAAGGCCTGATGTATCTGAACAATAGGTGAATTCTGTAGGTGTAATTCTGTCTTTTCCAAATCTCATGTTTCGCTGCTGTCCATGTTATCATCTGATGTCGGCGTGTGGCTCAGCTCTGTAGAGAAACAGCTGAGCATACTTGGGTGACTTTCCGATCACACCGCGTACAGTACGAGCACATGGTGGATCAGTGTTGCCTTTCCCTTCCCCGAGACTCTACAACTGCAGGGAAGCACCTGCTACGTATCTGATGTCCCTCTAGCTGTTGAAACCAGGATGAGGCACGCTGCAGCACCTATGGAATTAAAAGCACGTCCAAAGAAATGTCAGACACACTCTCAAAAACCTGATTTAATGTGACACCGACTTCCAAAGGCTACAGTGTCTGTCGAATGTTTGGCTCAAAGATAAAAGTGTAAGAGTGGATAGCTGACAGATTTGTTTTATGTCTCATAAAATAATGTATATATATATAACAGAGTTGCAGAAATGTACACAATTCAAAAGGCTGGCGCTGTGACACTTATTTTCTTCATTGATTTAATGTATTGATTTCTCTATTGATTATTGCAATTACTTGTTTTTATTCTATGTAAGGGATAATGTACAGCGGGCCTCTCATTATAAGGAAATGAACCATGGCAGGGTGAGTAGGTCTTGAATCACCATGAAGGGTTTCATTTCACAATAATGACCGGCTCGCTGTACATTATCCCGCTTATTACACGGCTACTTACTAAAGAGATGAATAATTAGAAAAATGTAAAAATTATTTTATTGCTTCCACTAAGAAAAAATAGTCCTCTCGCTGTGTACGGAGATCAGACCTGCGTTCATAGCAACGGTCTGTTATTCATGGCAGCAGTCTGTCATAATTAAATACCACATGCTGTAATCGACCAATCAGAATCCAGTATTTGACAAAGCCTTGTAATAAAAAAATGTTATAAAATAATGAAAAATGCTCATCACAGTTTCCCAGTGCCCAAGGTGACGTCATCTAATGTCTTGTTATGTCCGATCAACAGTCCAAACACAAAGATACTCTATTTATGATATAAAACAGAGAAAACGGCAAATACATCTGAATTGGAACCAGCTAATATTTGGCTTTTTTATTTAATAAATACTTAAAATATTCATGGATTTAGCCGATCAAAACTTTGTGTCGATAGACCCATTTCATATCAGCACTACAAAAATACAGATACCCACAACCAATGTGGATTCAATATGTGTGTCCACAAAGACAAAAATATATAGCACATGCTATATATTTTTGTTTGCGGACACACCATGCTGTATTTATGCTATATATTCTTGTCTTTGTGGATTCAAATATATAGCATGATGTGCTGATTGACGATCATATTATTGTGCTTTTGCAATCCACTATTCATTTGCCAAA
Source organism: Hozukius guyotensis (assembly GCA_916700995.1). Lineage (NCBI taxonomy): Eukaryota > Metazoa > Chordata > Actinopteri > Perciformes > Sebastidae > Hozukius > Hozukius guyotensis. Next base: position 71,516 of record CAKALU010065549.1, read on the forward strand.
TATGTGTTTAACATTTAAAACTAAAATATGACATAAAACTGCATAAACCCTGCTCCCTCCGGAGTATTTTCCGTACGTTGTTATCTTTAGATCTTCGACAAAGGACTCCCTAAAAACACCAGCTGTGTCTGGTTACTACTCTTACGTACTGCTGTGAAGTCACATTTTTGGGCCAGCATGAAACACAATTAAGTTCCTGTGCATAACATAACCGATTCCCATAGTAGTCCCAAGTTCATGATAACAACCAAGACTGCTGCGCCTGTGGTACAATATAGACTTTAATGGAAATTAGGACATATACCATACCATAATGAACTGCTATCTAGCAGAAGCAGAGGTGTACAATCACCCCACTTTTATTCTCTCACTATAATTATCTCTGAGTGTAGTGTGCATATACACACACACATATACACACACGCACACTCACAGAGGCAGCTGAGACTTCCTCGGGGCGCGTATGATCTCAGAGTGCCTTTGCCCTTCTAGAGTGACATCTCTCACTTTTGTCCCCTCGATACTGACGCACAGTGATGTCACCTGAAAGTGTGAGAGCTGAAACCTGACTCTCGACAAACACGCACACACACAATGCTAGTCGTTGATGCAGGTGATGCACGGTACCTCTGTAATTCATACTTCACAGAGGGGAAAATGTTTGTCCCGCATCTTCCTTCTGCTCTGTATGTCTTCATGCTTCTTCTTTACATTCTTCCCTCGCACTCTTTCTTCTTCACCATTTCCTTTCAGTGCGCCCTTACCCTACAGGCCTGAACTCAGCCAGGCCTGTGATGAAGGAAATGGAGGTGGTAGTTGTGAAGGTGGTGAGGGTCTTTATTATACAAACAGTGAAGGGCTTTGGAGGCCCCCTTTGAGGCCTGGAGCCGGAATGGGGACGCGACTGAAAGAGCGCTGCACTCCCTAATGAACTCGAGTGGCCCATAGAAGCGGGGCCTTTTCACAGAAGCCAAGGAGGACAAAGTGTCAAAACAAGCCCAGCCCCTCTTCGTTCACAGGGGCTAAACGCCGCCTTTTGACTCTGTGGAGTGTGGGCATCTGAAGGGGAGGCCATGAGGAGAAAGGAGGGGGAGGCAGAATGTACTTGTTAAAACAATGGCCTCTTAAATCAAGCACCCCTCCTTGCCTCTCTTCTTCTCCTTAGCTCCTCCGCTCCCGCCTCCCTAACCCCCTCCTTGTATCGCCTCGACTTCCAATTAGACCTACTCTCGCACAAGCAGTTGAAAGCCCCATATATCGCAGGGGCCTCAAAGGAGAGGCTTTGGAGTTGCGTCTCTGTAGCAGTGTTGCCTCTATGAAAGGCCTTAGTATTCAGAGGAGAGCCCTGTTTGGGCTCTTAAAAGCACTCAATCTGCCACTGGGGACTTGTGTACCATCATGTCCCCTCCGTCCGCCGCCTCTACACTCCCTTCTCCCCTCTTTTTTCGGAGCCGCTCCACCCCCTCCATTCCTCGTCTCTCCTTCTCCGTCCCACCCTCAGCCAAAACTCTTTTCTTCTGTTTGTGACCCCTCTCGTTGCTCCTCCATGCTCGGCTGCTCGCGGGGGCCGGGGCGGGAGCCGTGCACGGCCGAGGGCCCGAGCGCTCGCTGCCTTCCCTCCCTCCCCTTGGTTGTTTAGCCATGGATGAAAAGCGGAGACAAATATGTCTGTGGTTCAAAGTCCATCCCGGCAATTACAGTGACTGATTAAAGAGTTGGCCTACACAGGCAGCTATGTATAATACTACAACTCCCACTCAGTGTTTCATAACAGCACCTTCAGAATAGAACTGAGCTCAGCAGCGCCTGATAAGGGCCCACGGCTGGCTGAGTCCACTGTTTACGGTGCAGTGATCGAGAGTTGGTGCCATAAAAGGGGGGCCACGATTGTTTTATGGCCAGAGTTTATAATAAGTAGAGCAGACGGCGTTGTTAAATTATTCCTGTGCATTGAATAGAACTAAAAACGGCAAGGGTGAAAGAACAGTTTAGTATAGGGATCGACGGCTAGACTAGCGCTGCTACTGATAACACAACATTTTCTTTCTTTTCTTTTCAAAAATCTTTTGAATTGAAAATTTCAGCAAAAATTCCCAAGGTCGGGCAAATATATTCCACATTGTTAAAGAACATACACCAATGTAGTATCATATAAATTAACAATGACAATAATACGAATAATAAGTTAATCATGATTAATCGCAAATTAATCACACATTTTTAATCTGTTTAAAATGTACCTTAAAGGGAGATTTGTCAAGTATTTAATACTCTTATCAACCTGGGAGTGGGCAAATATGCTGCTTTACGAAAATGTATGTATATATTTATTATTGGAAATCAATTAACAACACAAAACAAAGACAGATATTGTCCAGAAACCCTCACAGGTACTGCATTTAGCATAATAAATATGCTCAAATCATAACATGGCAAACTCAAGCCCAACAGGCAACAACAGCTGTCATGACTATGACTTGCCCCCAAACTGCATGTGATTATCATAAAGTGGGCATGTCTGTAAAGGGGAGACTCGTGGGTACCCATAGAACCCATTTTCATTCACATATCTTGAGGTCAGAGGTCAAGGGACCCCTTTTAAAAATGGCCATGCCAGTTTTTCCTCGCCAAAGTTCAGCGCAAGTTTGGAGCGTTATTTAGCCTCCTTTGCGACAAGCTATGACATGGTTGGTACAAATGGATTCCTTAGGTTTTATAGTTTCATATGATACCAGTATCTTCACTCTAGCTTTAAAACTGAGCCCGCTACAACCTAAAAATCCCAATTTGTGTTAATGCGTCAAAGAGATTAGTGGTGTAAAAACAAATTTGCCCTAAGTTGACAGCCCTTTGTACAGGCTTGACATATAGCTAAATAACAGAACATGGGATGGGAATTTGGCATCATCTGTGACATTTGATCTGCTAAATGAATAATCGATTAATTGGCATTTGTTGCCCCAGACTGAACTGGCCAGGATGTTGTAGGCGTCTTTGTCTCATCTTGCTTGTGTTCGCTGTGAAATGTACACATGTCCCACATCAGTCTCGCAGCACTGGAGCTCTGCGTGACAAACAAAAGCCTTATTGTTAGATGTTGTTTATCTGCGATGTTGTACTCAGATGTTTGATTTACTTTGGACCTCTCTGTCATCAACACAAATGACCTTAAATGCAGCACTGTGATTACAACAAGGGGCAATTACAAAACGTCCATGTAAAAGTAAGCAGCCCTCGCTGCAAGATTGAGACTCTTTTGAACTCGTGATCTGAATTTACGGTGTAGCTGCAACTTCAAAAAGTATGTTTGGCTGATGTGTCCTGGAAAGATAACCCCTTGCTTGCAGAATTGATTCACTAGAAATTTGTTTTGATCCCCGTCATGGATTTTTGCCATTGTGATTATCTTTTTGAGCCATGCCGCTGTGTTCAGGGCTTAAGGAAATGTCCGGTATACAGGGATTTCACGTCAGCCGCTAAACAACATTGCATTCCTACGTTGTTGGAAAGTAAAAAACCCAGAAAGCAATCAATAAGCAAACAATGGAGGCTAACATTTAGCAAAACTAAAAGAATTAATAATGTTCTGGTGCTTTCTACTTTTGAATGTATTTTGAAAGGTCCAATAGTTGGATGTCAGCACATAAGTGGGCATTTTTTAAAGTCTTTAATAAATGATCAAGCAGCAGTAGATTTGCTGGAAGGAAGAAAAGAGAAAGGGAAGGAAAAGAGGATGAATAATGAGTGGTACAGTGACTTTGCCTGAGGATTGTGGTAGCCACTCCCAGGGGCCAGAGTTAGTCTTTATGCCTTGAGGCAAAACTAGAGGAAAGATAATAACAACAACAGCTCTCCACCAGAACCAGGGGAACCATCTGCCTGGACTGAAGTGAACTCAAGCGGGCCGCAACAATACTCTGCTGAGAGTCGGCACTAATTGGGTCAGCATGATTTTCCACTTTTGTTGCTAGGTGGTTGATCTATGGGGCTTCTATTCTGAGAAGCGCCTACTTAAAGTTATTGTATCGGCCATCAAGAGACAAATCCATCTATGTTGGGCAAAGTCCGTCGTCTCACGTCGTCCTCATTTTCACTTAGCCCACATTTATTTTAGAGAGCTTGCTCCAAATCGCAGTCGTGGCCCAAAATGGGTTCTCTCAAAGGCTTGATCCACTTCTTTTGTGATTTTTGTGTATACATGGCATTTAACTCGGAGACCTTGGCCTTGGGTGTCCGCTTGAGATGGCAGGGACACCACGAGCTCATATGGGGAGAACTGAGGATGGGCCCTCAGTGTTGTGGGCCAGTCGGTAATAGGGATGACACGAGAACCAATACTTCGGTACCAAATCGATGCCAAAATTCGGAAAACGTGACTGTACTTGTTTTCTACAGTACCGTAGGTACCGCCAGGGCTCGAGACTAACGGCATGCGTGTTTGAGACTCAGTATACTCACTATGGAAGGATTGCACCCTATTTTTTTTTCCTGATGATGCTACATTAGCCGTGTTTCCATTCACATATTTCTATGTGCATTTTGAAGTATCGCATTAGAAAAGCTGTATGGAAATGGCAAAATTCGATAAAACTTCCTCAATCGCGAATATTTTTTTTGAACACTCGTTGAGGTGCTTTTGCCTTTGTCGAGTTAATGCGCTAAATGTGTTATGGAAACACTTTTGCAGAATAAATTCTGACGTAACAAACATTTAACTCACATGACCGATCAGCTGTTTCTGCTGTCGGCGTCTTCTCGGATATTCTCATAACGTGTGAATGCTTGTCTTTGTCTCCGGACAACATGAAACATGGCCAATACTAGCTGACATGAAAGGGTAATTAAAACTTTCCAAATTGAAACAAATTCTTGAAGACCTCTCTCCATTTTTCTCTCATAGATAGTTAGATGGCCAAGCCGACTTCTTACCAAGGTATCAAATTGATATCGAGAATTGTGGAATTTCACTGGTGTTGGTATCGACTACTGAATTTCTGGTTTCGTAACATCCCTAGTCGGTAACAGACAGGGGACTCGTGGTTTTCCTAAATCTAATTCATACAGTATGCCTGCATTTTTGTCTGTGATTAAAGGAGAGAAGACCTACTTTAGAAGTAAAGGGTTTGACCTGAGTAGTAGTCATATGGAACATGTCAAACGCTTCACTTTGGCAGCAACAACAATTTGCCTGTCTTGTTCCTTTATGCTGTTTTTTCCCTCTTGCTCAGATTGGACAAAGGCATAAATCTTGCACCATCAGGCAGCACAGAGGCTCTCGCATAGCTTTGCATTGGTGGCAGATGCCAAGTGTGTTTCCTTGCTCCTAAGTTATGAGGTGACTGGGGATAGAGCAGCAGCCAGGGATGTTTTTGTCCAGACCTGGAGGACTGGTGCTGCTTACAGATCCTGTCCAGGTGTTAGCCTGGGAGGGAGAGGAAATCTGGGGCACCGGTAAATCAGAGCCAGGCCTGGACCCAGCCCCGTAGGCTGGAGCAGCACGCTGGGGTTGGACTGGGCTGTTGAAAAAGCTCTCTGGTCAGTGTCCAAACTGGCCTGTTCATTTTCACAGTTTCACTGTCCTTGGTAAGTTTGATGGCTTCAGTTCCGTTAGAGCTAAAGTTTTTTTGCTGCAGCTCACTCTCCAGTTGCAGGCTCATTTGTTATTGTTTTAAAATGTTGGTTAAAATCCATCGAACATCTGATAATCCCCAAAAAATATGCAGAAACCAAATAAAGGAATACATAAAGGACGCTGAGAATATGAAACAGAGTGATGTGTGTTATGTTTTGGTGAGAGAGTCAGATTTCAGGGTGCATATTGAAAAGGTATTTCAATGGCTGCTGCTAATACAACCAGCAACTTGAGATGTAGATTGAATTTGTAAACATGATAGGGGTGGGAAAAAATCTATACAGCATTGCGTGGCAATATTGTACCAATAGATGGACGTCAAGTATCGATCTTTTATTATATAAACTATAATAATAGCTGCTATTCTGTCTTTCAGAGGCTGTAGTGGGCTCAGTCTTAAAGCTAGAGTGAAGATCATATCATATGAAACCAGAAAACCTAAGGAATAGATCGATCGATTCAAATATTTAATCGCAATTAATCGCACGATTGTCCATAGTTAATCGCGATTAATCGCACATTTTTTATCTGTTCAAAATGTACCTTAAAGGGAGATTTGTCAAGTATTTAATACTCTTATCAACATGGGAGTGGAAAAATATGCTGCATTATGCAAATGTATGTATATATTTATTATTAGAAATCAATTAACAACACAAAACAATGACAGATATTGTCCAGAAACCCTCACAGGTACTGCATTTAGCATAAAACAATATGCTCAAATCACAACATGGCAAACTGCAGCCCAACAGGAAACAACAGCTGTCAGTGTGTCAGTGTGCTGACTTGACTATGACTTTCCCCAAAACTGCATGTGATTATCATAAATCGGGCATGTCTGTAAAGGGGAGATTCGTGGGTACCCATAGAACCCATACCTCATAGGTCACAGGGTCCCCTTTGAAAACAGCCATGCCAGTTTTTTCCTCGCCAAAATTTAGTGTAACTTCGTAGCGTTATTTGTCCTCCGCGATAAGCTAGTATGACATGGTTGGTATCAATGGATACCTTAGGTTTTCTATTTTCATATGATACCAGTATCTTCACTCTAGCTTTAAAACTGAACCCGCTACAACCTAAAAATTGCAAGTTGCGTTAATGCGTTAAAGAAATTAAAAAGAATTTGCGTTAACACGTTATTATCCTGTTAACTTTGACAGCCCTAATCGTATTGCAATACTCAGCATATCGCAAAATGTTTCAAGTCGCAAAAAGATCATATCGTGACTTATGTAACGTGATAATATCGCCTCACGGAGCCACTGGTGATTCCCAACCCTAATCCACGATATTGTCAGTGGTAAATTAGGTCGAAGCCTTATGAGATATGTTGCAATCTGATCTCTCTTACCAGCCTGCTTACTGTCAGATATGTAACCGTCTGTCAGGATGGCCTGGGGTCTTTGGCCTTCTGTAAAGTTCATCCTACAGTTCTAAAGGACAGTATACATGTACACCAGCAGCCCTATAGCCACCCTCCTGTGTGTACCATATAGACAGCAGTCAGGGCACACTTACAAATCCCTCCCGACAATGTCAGTCCTCTCCGACTAGCTCTCCTCCTGCAGGCTACTTTAGATGCTCGATTGATTGCCGTAACCTTGGCAGCCAGTAGGGAGGCAGGGACACACTTTAGAGCAGCGTTCATAAAACACAGTCGCTTCCGAAATTGCTCATTTAATAGGGACGCCGTGTGGGCTCTCGCTCGCTTAAGAGAGCCGCGCACGAGGCTCTAAAAGCATATTTCAAGGTTTTTCTTCCTCTTGCCTCCTCCCACTCTGCAGTGAAGCATTAATTTTATGTCCACGTTTAGGGTCATGGTTAGGCTCAGAAGTTGCTGGCTTTTTTTTTTTTTTTCTTTGAGCTAGGTTGTCAGGAGCTGTACTGTGCTTCACCACTGCTGTCCAAGTAGGGAGATGAGAGCAGGGAAGGAAAGGTCACGACTTGTGGCTTCAGGATATCAGAGCTATCTCCTTCCTTTTACTTTCACACAGTCATTCGTGGTAAATCCCCGACAGGTGCCGCGGCTTAATGTAAAGTCTCTTCCATGCTACATGCATTCGGCTCTGTTGTGTGCGTTTTCATGTGGTGGAGTGTGTGTATGCATATATGTGAGACAGGTGCCAGGGTGCAGTCAAGTTGCCCAGCAGTTGCAGCAGCGGGCTGAAATAAAAAAGGTTCAGCTGGCGCCTGGCGCCCAGGGTGCTCTGCTCAGATATGTGCCTCTGGCAGTGTGCCACACCGCCACACACACACACCGACCAGGAACCACTCAACTAACCCTGTTGATTGTAACAAATACACACTCCCAAACAATCCCACGCACACATCGTCCTCTTGATTTTCTTCCTCTCTGCTGCCACAGCTGAAGCTGGCACCCCCGGCTCTGCTGTCACCCCCTGGGGGGGTTCAGGTAGACGCCGTCATCAGGCTGAGTGGTGCCAGCCCGCTTTATAATTGGATTTAGTGTTGGCACTCTTCCGTCCCCCCCCCTGCCCCCCCTTCAGCCGGATAGCATTGATTTATGAGGGAGGCCTGGGAGACTGTATGTGACCGAGTCCAACCAGCATCGTGCCGCACTGAAGGCTTTGTTCCTGCTGTTAGCTTCTCCTCTGTCATTGAGCCGAGCGGCGCTGAAATATCTGGTTACACACTTTACTACTAATTTAGATCGGTGTGCGTGATATCACTTTAGTACTTCTCCTTATCTGATAAGCTGATTAAAAGTCAGTTGCATTTGGTGTGCTGGTATTGTTTTGTTTTTTTGGCCGGAGAACTGGGATGGGAATTGCGGGATGACTCTTGTTTTCATAGCTTGGTCTCATTACTGATGAAACATAATGCCGTTTGATAGAATCTTAATCCTGTATCAAACCTGCTTATCAAATCAGAATCTTTTCGAATCCCATATGAGCTCTATTTACGTTTAGCTTTAAAGGAACAGTGTGTAACATTTCGGGGGGATCTATTAGCAGAAATGAAATATATTATTCATGTTTTCATTAGTGTTTAATCACCTGAAACTAAGAATCGTGTTTTTATTAGCTTAGAATGAGTCCTTCATTTCTACATAGGGAGCAGGTCCTCTTCACGGAGTTCGCCATGATGCTCCGCCATGATTCTATAGTAGCCCAGAACGGACAAACCAAACACTGTCTCTAGAGAGAGCCTTTCACATTTTTACGTTACCTGAAGGCCACCGTAGTTTTCACGCTTGTGAAACTGCGGTAACGTGAGCCGCAGAGTGTAAAACCATGGTACCGCCAGCAGCCGTGTGACTTCCGTTGCTCCCAAAGTAGTGTTATTATGGTAAAGATGGCCTCTGAGCGAGGTGAATGGCGTTACCACGATTTTGCACTCGGCGGCTCACGTTACCGCAGTCTTGGAAAGGGAGGAGTGAGTAGAGGGGTACTCATTTGGTTGCAATCTGCAACCACACCACTAGATGCCGCCAAATCCTACACACTGTACCTTTTTTTTCAAAGAAACAAAAGTTTAAGAACAGAAAAACAAAAACTTTATTGACCTACAAATTCTCATTACATTCTAATAAATTACATATATGCTCTTTAGCTAAATTGCTACCTGAATGTTTTGTACATTACTCTCTTGGAACCAGATCCTAAATGAAACCAGCTATCAGAACTCAACCGTCGTCACCATCCCAGTGTCTTGTTGAAAACTGGATACCACAGAGGCTCTCACTTGCCCTCCAGTTACTGTAAACCCCAAACACCCCCCCACCCGGCCTCCGCTCAGTCTTTCTCAAGTGTAGGGTGTCAGCGCCCCCGCTCCCCCCCACCCCCCCCTCACCTCGGGGGGGTTTTGGGTGACGGCTATTCTCGGCGGAGGAGTGTGCTCGTTCACTATACCGCACAGCCTCACCCCTTCCCCAAAACCCTTTCCCCCCCTCCCCCGCATCAGATGACCTGTTGCCCTTCAGAGGAGGACGCAGAGGTTACGTGCCTCCAGGACTCTCAAACACCGACTGTCTGACCACTTAAGCAACATCGAAGCAGCCCTGGAATGCAAACAAACGCTCCCATTACCCTTGAACTGCCTCTGACCTCGGTTCGTGTTCGGGGAAGGGAGTGACGGTCAGGATAATGGGTGGGTTGCTGTACCTGTCATCCACCTTCTGGAGCAGTGTCTCTGTGGAACAACCGGAGTGTGAAATGCCCTTCATCTTAATATCACTTTGCTTCACTGCTGTTAGTCCAACACAAAAACAACATCAAGGTGTGGTCAGATGGGACCAGCTGGAATTAGAGCTTGAAGAGTGTTTCTTTTTTGGTGACTCACACTTGATACGCAGGTTAAATATTCTGGACTGGCCTTATGATATTTTGGTATATCATAACTATACTCCAACTGATACTCCACCCAAAATCGTATCTTTTGTTTATCAGAAATGCTAAAAGATTGAGAGTTGGCTGCCCCCTCGATTTATTGGTCTTAGCGGACTAATATTTCTTTAGTTGATTGTCATCTTTTTATGCTTTTTTTCCCAGCTGAATGACTTATTTCTAAGAAACTTATGAACACATGTCTGGTAAACACAAGATTTAAAGTGCTTTTGTGTGATTCTTTGTTGAAAAACTCCGTTTTAAAGATCTGTCGAGTGTGAGTCGACTAAGAATTTCTTTGGCCGAGAACAGCCCTAATGAGTTCTCAGTTTTGTTCTTCACAGAGAACGAAGGCTGTGGACAAT
>CAKALU010065551.1:0-42494 GCA_916700995.1 Hozukius guyotensis
TTTCTCGTAAAGTTATGACTTTATTCTCTTTATATTACGACTTTTTTTTCTCGTAAAGTTATGACTTTATTCTCGTAATAGTACGATTTTTTTTCTCGTAAAGTTATGACTTTATTCTCGTAATATTACAACCTTTTTTCTCGTAAAGTTGTGACTTTATTCTCGTAATATTATGATTTCTTTTCTCGTACAGTTATGACTTTATTCTCGTTTTATTACTATTTTTTTTCTCGTAAAGTTATGACTTTTTTCTCGTCATATTACGACTTTTTTTCTCGTAAAGTTATGACTTTATTCTCGTAATATTACAATTTTTCTTTCTCGTAAAGTTATGACTTTTTTCTCGTAATAGTACGATTTCTTTCTCGTAAAGTTATGACTTTATTCTCGTAATATTACGATTCTTTTTCTCGTAAAGTTATGACTTTATTCTCTTAATATTCCTACCTTTTTTCTCGTAAAGTTATGACTTTATTCTCGTAATATTACAACCTTTTTTCTCGTAAAGTTGTGACTTTATTCTTGTAATATTATGATTTTTTTTCTCGTAAAGTTATGACTTTATTCTCTTTATATTACGACTTTTTTTTCTCGTAAAGTTATGACTTTATTCTCGTAATAGTACGATTTTTTTTCTCGTAAAGTTATGACTTTATTCTCGTAATATTACAACCTTTTTTCTCGTAAAGTTGTGACTTTATTCTCGTAATATTATGATTTCTTTTCTCGTACAGTTATGACTTTATTCTCGTTTTATTACTATTTTTTTTCTCGTAAAGTTATGACTTTTTTCTCGTCATATTACGACTTTTTTTCTCGTAAAGTTATGACTTTATTCTCGTAATATTACAATTTTTCTTTCTCGTAAAGTTATGACTTTTTTCTCGTAATAGTACGATTTCTTTCTCGTAAAGTTATGACTTTATTCTCGTAATATTACGATTCTTTTTCTCGTAAAGTTATGACTTTATTCTCTTAATATTCCTACCTTTTTTCTCGTAAAGTTATGACTTTATTCTCGTAATATTACAACCTTTTTTCTCGTAAAGTTGTGACTTTATTCTTGTAATATTATGATTTTTTTTCTCGTAAAGTTATGACTTTATTCTCTTTATATTACGACTTTTTTTTCTCGTAAAGTTATGACTTTATTCTCGTAATAGTACGATTTTTTTTTTCTCGTAAAGTGATGACTTTATTCTCGTAATATTACGACCTTTTTTCTCGTAAAGTTGTGACTTTATTCTCGTAATATTATGATTTCTTTTCTCGTACAGTTATGACTTTATTCTCGTTTTATTACTATATTTTTTCTTGTAAAGTTATGACTTTTTTCTCGTCATATTAGGACTTTTTTTCTCGTAAAGTTATGACTTTATTCTCGTAATATTACAATTTTTTTTCTCGTAAAGTTATGACTTTATTCTCGTAATAGTACAATTTTTTTCTCGTAAAGTTATGACTTTATTCTCGTAATATTACGATTCTTTTTCTCGTAAAGTTATGACTTTATTCTCTTAATATTCCTACCTTTTTTCTCGTAAAGTTATGACTTTATTCTCGTAATATTACAACCTTTTTTCTCGTAAAGTTGTGACTATTCTTGTAATATTATGATTTTTTTCTCGTAAAGTTATGACTTTATTCTCGTTATATAACAACTTTTTTTTCTCGTAAAGTTATGACTTTATTCTCGTTATATTACTACCTTTTTTCCCGTAAAGTTGTGACTTTATTCTCGTAAATTATGATTTCTTTTCTCGTACAGTTATGACTTTATTCTCGTTTTATTACGACCTTTTTTCTCGTAAAGTTATGACTTTATTCTCGTAATATTATGATTTCTTTTCTCGTACAGTTATGACTTTTTTCTCGTTTTATTACGGCTTTTTTTCTCGTACAGTTATGACTTAATTGTCGTCATATTAGGACTTTTTTTCTCGTAAAGTTATGACTTTATTCTCGTAATAGTACGATTTTTTTCTCGTAAAGTTATGACTTTATTCTCGTCGTATTACGATTTTTTTTCTCGTAAAGTTATGACTTTATTCTCATAATATTCCTACCTTTTTTCTCGTAAAGTTGTGACTTTATTCTCGTAATATTACGATTTCTTTCTCGTACAGTTATGACTCTATTCTCGTTTTATTACGACTTTTTTTCTCGTAAAGTTGTGACTTTATTCTCGTAATATTACCACTTTTTTTCTCGTACAGTTATGACTTTATTCTCGTTTTATTTCGACTTTTTTTCTCGTAAAGTTGTGACTTTATTCCCGTAATATTCCGACCTTTTTTCTCGTAAAATTGTGACTTTATTCACGTAATACTACGATTTCTTTCTCGTACAGTTATGACTTTATTCTCGTCATATTACGATTTTTTTCTCGTACAGTTATGACTCTATTCTCGTTTTATTACGACTTTCTGTCTCGTAAAGTTGTGACTTTATTCTCGTAATATTACCACTTTTTTTTCTCGTACAGTTATGACTTTTTCTCGTTTTATTACGACTTTTTTTCTCGTACAGTTATGACTTTATTCTCGTCATATTACGATTTTTTTTCTCGTAAAGTTACGACTCTATTCTCATAGTATTACAACCTTTTTTCCCGTAAAGTTGTGACTTTTTTCTGGTAAAGTTGTGACTTTATTCCTGTAATATTACGATTTTTTTTCTCGTAAAGTTATGACTTTATTCTTGTTATATTACGACTTTTCTTTTCGTACAGTTATGACTTTATTCTCGTAATGTTACCACTTTTTTTTCTGGTAAAGTTGTGACTTTATTCTCGTAATGTTACCACTTTTTTTCTGGTAAAGTTGTGACTTTATTCTCGTAATATTACGATTTCTTTCTCGTACAATTATGACTTTATTCTTGTTTTATTACGACTTTTTTTCTCGTAAAGTTGTGACTTTATTCTCGTAATGTTACCACTTTTTTTTCTTGTACAGTTATGACTTTATTCTCGTTTTATTACAACTTTTTTTCTTGTACAGTTATGACTTTATTCTCGTCATATTCCGACTTTTTTTCTCGTAAAGTTATGACTTTATTCTCGTTTTATTACAGCTTTCTTTCTCGTAAAGTTGTGACTTTATTCTCGTAATATTACAACCTTTTTTCTCGTAAAGCTGTGACTTTATTCTTGTAATATTCTGATTTTTTTTCTTGTAAAGTTATAACCTTATTCTCGTTATATTACGACTTTTTTTCTCGTACAGTTATGACTTTATTCTCGTAATATTACTATTTTTTTCTCGTAAAGTTATGACTTTATTCTCGTCATATTACGACTTTTTTTCTCGTAAAGTTATGACTTTATTCTCATAATAGTACGATTTTTTTTCTCGTAAAGTTATGACTTTATTCTCGTCATATTACGATTTTTGTTCTCGTAGTTATGACTTTAGTCTCGTAATATTACAACCTTTTTTCTCGTAAAGTTGTGACTTTATTCTTGTAATATTATGATTTTTTTTCTCGTAAAGTTATGACTTTATTCTCTTTATATTACGACTTTTTTTTCTCGTAAAGTTAGGACTTTATTCTCGTAATAGTACGATTTTTTTTCTCGTAAAGTTATGACTTTATTCTCTTAATATTCCTACCTTTTTTCTCGTAAAGTTATGACTTTATTCTCTTAATATTCCTACCTTTTTTCTCGTAAAGTTATGACTTTATTCTCGTAATATTACAACCTTTTTTCTCGTAAAGTTGTGACTTCATTCTTGTAATATTATGATTTTTTTCTCGTAAAGTTATGACTTTATTCTCGTTATATAACGACTTTTTTTTCTCGTAAAGTTATGACTTTATTCTCGTTATATTACGACCTTTTTTCCCGTAAAGTTGTGACTTTATTCTCGTAATATTATGATTTCTTTTCTCGTACAGTTATGACTTTATTCTCGTTTTATTACGACCTTTTTTCTGATGAGTGATGCGATTTGTATGGTAAATATTTATTTTTTTGTTTTTATTCTATCAATATTTTGATATAATTGTGAAAGCTGTTCATATATAAATAGCCAGTTTTAATCAATCTGTTTTTACTATTTCCGCCCTGTAAATGAGTCCTTTTTTAAACCATTATACTCGACTAAATATAGCCGTGTTCTGCCGACGAGTGTCTGAAGAACTTTTCTACGACCATTTTTCTTCTTTTTCAAGAGCACCTTAAGGCTCCCAGGACTCACTTGCTACATGTGAAACTGTCTGAGCACCTCTTTCTTTTTGTAACCAGTCTGCAATCTTCCCCACAGCTTTTATGCCAAAGTGTCCGACCTGCACACTGAACTTTACAAAGGCCCGGCGGCTGCGATGGCCAACCCGCTGGTGGCATTCACCCTGATCAAGAGGCTGCATTCAGAGTGGCTGAATGTAGTCCACAGCAACGAAGCCCTGGAGAACGCACAAGGTTAGCTCACGGCTTTCTTTACAGTCACATCTGGTGGTGATAACTCCCCCCCCCTCCCCCCTCCCCTTCTCTGCTGTCACCACCCAACCCCCCAGTTCACCTTTTGGCCCTCTGCTGTTCAGCCCTCAGGTCCAGTTACGAGGAGGAAGAGGGCGATCTGCCCAAACTGGAAGATCTCCAGGGGGCCGCCAAGGGGCTGATGAGGCTGCAGGATGTGTATGCTCTCCAGGTTGCAAGCCTCGTAAGGGGTCGTTTCCAGAGAGTCACTAATGGCAAGCCTACTGATATCTACCTGCCCGCAGTGTCCGTCCCGCTGTCTGGTGATGACTGCTTTCTGGTTGGAAAGGTACACAAACCATTATTTTCCTTTATTGCTTCCTCCCGTTATTTTCCTCAGTGGAAAAAGTACCAACACCACAATCTAAAATACTCCATTACAAGTAAAAGGCCTGTATTCCAAAGCCTACCTAAGTAAAACAACTGAAGTATTATCAGCAAAATGTACTTAAAGTATCAAAAGTAAAAGTACTTTTAGAGATTAAAGATTTTTACTGATGCGTGGATGTATAAGAAGCATTTTACTGTTGTAGGTGCTTGAGGTGGAGCTAGTATTAACTACTTTATAGTATTAACTACTTTATAGTATTAACTACTTTATAGTATTAACTTCTTTATAGTATTAACTACTTTATAGTATTTACTTCTTTATAGTATTAACTACTTTATAGTATTTACTTCTTTATAGTATTAACTACTTTATAGTAGGGCTGTCAATCGCAAATTAATCACACATTTTCTATCCGTTCTAAATGAACCTTAAAGGGAGATTTGTCAAGTATTTAATACTCTTATCAACATGGGACTGGACAAATATGCTGCTTTATGCAAATGTATGTATATATTTATTATTGTAAATCAATGAACAACACAAAACAATGACAGATATTGTCCAGAAACCCTCACAGGTACTGCATTTAGCATAAAACAATATGCTCCAATCATAACATGGCAAACTGCAGCCCAACAGGCAACAACAGCTGTCAGTGTGTCAGTGTGCTGACTTGACTATGACTTGCCCCAAACTGCATGTGATTATCATAAAGTGGGCATGTCTGTAAAGGGGAGACTCGTGGGTACCCATAGAACCCATTTACATTCACTGATCTGGAGGTCAGATGTCAAGGGACCCCTTTGAAAATGGCCATGCCAGTTTTTCCTCGTCAAAATTTAGCGTAACTTTGGAGAGTTATTTAGCCTCCTTCGTGACCAGCTAGTATGACATGGTTGGTACCGATGGATTCCTTTCATATGATGCCAGTATCTTCTCTCTAGCTATAAAACTGAGCCCGCTACAACCTTAAATATCCCAAGTTGCATTAATGCGTTCAAGGAATTAGTGGTGTTAAAACAAATTTGCGTTAACGCGTTATTGCAGAGTTAACTTTGACAGCCCTACTTTATATACAGTGGGGTAGTTTAGTCTGGAGGCTTCCAATCTAGGGGGTTGGCCCCCTCCAAAGAATCACAAGATAAATCTGAGAGGTCCTGAGATGATTAATGAGAAAGGAAAGTTCTGCTACACAGATGTGTGTACAGTTTTTGAACTTTTCTCTTATCATTGCTTTTTTTGTGAAATATTTGAGAGTTGTATCTCTTTATGCAGTTTAAAGGGCAAAATCCCTCGTTGGTGAAACTACTAACAACTCATAGACATCTGAAACATGACCAGAGGCTCAAACTAGACACAGCTTCTTTGTAAGCCAAAACGGTTGGGAACCACAGGTTTGATCTTCAACAATGTATTGTTGATATTTTTTATTTTTTATTTATCTGAAAAGTATAACTATAGCTTGCAAATACATGTAGTGGAGTAAAAAGTACAATATTTCCCCCTGAAAGGTACTGGAGTAGATGTATAAAGTAACATAAAATGGAAATAATATTGTACAAGTACCTCAAGATTGTACTTAAGTGCAGTTCTTGAGTAAATGTGCTTTGTTGCTTATTTGCCATCTCCGTATTTCCTAAATTATAGCAAGGAGACATGATGAGAGTGTGTTGAAACAAGTCTGTCATCCTTCGTGGTCCCTTTCCAGAGTGAAATAAGTAACAAGTGCTGGTGTAAAGTCATGACACGGAGAGATATTTGGAAGCTGTTGCTGTGAAAATGTCCCTCCCTGATTAACATCCCACTCCAAAGGCCTGCAAAATACTTTGATTCCAAACCTGTCAGTCATTGTGTGGTGGGAATCCAGACAGCCTGGAAAAAGTGGAGTTCTTCCCGCTGCGTGCCTGGGAATCCGTTTCATGTGAAGATGAATATACTATTATACATATATGAAAGAAAAAAAAGGTTCCCCGGCTATAAATTCCACTGTTTATATCCAGTGCTGATGTGTAAGGGCAGGGCACTGTGGGATATCCTCTTGTATGGAAAAGACATTATCTCACGCAGCAGAAGCGTTTGGAGCAGAGAGCATGAGCTCGCCTTCACTTGTACTGCGGCTGAGATTATCTGAGAGCATTTGTATACAGAGATGCTTAGTTTTATGGTGTCAGTAAAAGAGCTGCCTGCATGTGCTTTTATATGGCTGTTAAAACGCCCTTCAACACCAGCAGGGTCTGTTAACACACGTTTGTAGCTTGTCAGTTTCATTTGGAGGCATTTTAAAATAGAATACCAGCTGATTCATCCCTCAGTCTATTCTGAGATCTGCACAATATCAACTATTTTTAAGATTCATTGGGTCTTTAGAGACTCCCAAATTATGGGGTGCAATGTTGTGAACTGGTCGTGTGGTAGGGCAGATAAGTTGGTGTGTGTGATCAGCTGAGAGTGTGTTTTTGGGGGGTTAAATGGCACACTGTGCTGTCTGGAGGGGTTGTGGATATAATCTGTGATGCGGGGGAGCCACATGTCACCCTGTTGCTATGTGGGTGCTGTCAGGCCTGTAGTCGGCACCTACTTAAAGGGACTGTTTGTAACTTCTTACATGTTTAAATCACCCTGGTCGGGGTCCCATGCGCGCTCGCAAATGCACGCGCACGTGTGGCTACGCTGATCAGACTCAGACTCCAACACAAACTACACGGAAGCACCAAAACCTCTTGGTTGTATCTAGTGAAGCCCGTCTGTTAATCAGTGTTGGCCGCGGTCGGAGGACGCGGGGGAGACAGTAGCTTTGGTCTCCAGGACCGGAGTCTCTGCTGGACTCTGCTCTTCTGCTCCTCTGCCTGCCTGCCTTCACTCAGCTCGCTCCACCTCACCTGCATGCGCGCACACTACACACTGCAGAATAGTTAGTTTAGCTCTGAGAATATCTAGTGAATGTTCAGTGGACGTTTGTGCAGAAATAACTGCTGCAGCTCCTCCAGACCAACAGAGGTTTCCCGTGTCTTGTGAAGTGACGGGGCTCCGCAGAGAGAAACGTTATCGTCTCCGACCAAAACTCCGGCGTCTCCCCTGTTCCCTCCGGCCGCGGTCGGGAGGCTGAGGCAGGAAAAGCCAACACTAGGATCAGCATTGATTCATGGAGAGACCTTCGTCTGGTCAGCTAACATTACTGCCAAGCAGCTGAAATATAGAGTGATATTGTGCTTTTAGCTGACGTGTGTCTCCTCACTGTGTTGAGCGATGCTCCTTCACGTCTATCTAGAGCGAACAAGCGCGAGCCCGACGCTGACTTTCGTTGACTTAACGGCCACAGGTGTCGCTGTTAACAAGCAATTCTGATTCTTATAAACAGTCCCTTTAATCATGTCAAGTCTGCTACAAAAGGGGTTTAAGAGCAGGTAAAGAGATATACTGGCAGCCAGTGTTCATGACTTCCTTACTGTAAAGATAATCCTTGAGGTGTTCTTTGATCGACAGACATGTAGCTCTGTCCACAGAGGTCAGACAGGTGGAATCTCTTAGACTGACATGCTGACAGTGGACAAGGTTGAGAAAATAGTATATATTTTTTTTAAAGTCCAAAGAGACTAGAGCAGCAACAATTAGTCGTTTAATCGACTAGTCGATCGAAAGAGAATGAATAGCCAACTATTCTGATAATCAATCATTTCAGTCATTTTTTTAAGCAAACGTCAAAATATTTGCTGGTTTTAACTACTCAAATTTGAGGAATTACGGCTTTTATTTGTCGTACATGATAGTAAATGAAACATTTTTGGCTTTAAACTGTTGGACAGAAAAAAAATATACAGTTTGAAGTAGGGCTGTCGATCGATTAAAATATTTAATCGCAATTAATCGCAGATTGTCCATTGTTAATCACGATTTATCGCGCATTTTTTATATATGTATGTATATACCTTAAATTGAGATTTGTCAAGTATTTAATCCTCTTATCAACATGGGAGTGGACAAATATGCTGCCTTATGCAAATGTATGTATATATTTATTACTGTAAATTAATTAACAACACAAAACAATGACAGATATTGTCCAGAAACCCTCACAGGTACTGCATTTAGCATAAAACAATATGCGCACATCATAACATGGCAAACTGCAGCCCAACAGGCAACAACAGCTGTCAGTGTGTCAGTGTACTGACTTGACTATGACTTGCCCCAAACTGCATGTGATTATCATAAAGTGGGCATGTCTGTAAAGGGGAGACTCGTGGGTACCCATAGAACCCATTTTCATTCACATATCTGGAGGTCAGAGGTCAAGGGAGCCCTTTGAAAATGGACATGACAGTGTTTCCTCGCCAAAATGTATTATTTATTTATTTATTTCAGATGATGCCAGTATCTTCACACTACAACCTCCGAAAGATCAATTGCATTAATGTGTTAAAGAAATTAGTGGCGTTAATTCAATTAAATGTATTTTTATATAGCGTCAAATCATAACAGAAGTTATCTCAAGATGCTTTATATATAGAGCAGGTCTTAGACGTACACCATAGTTTAGAGACCCAACAAGATCCACCAAGCGCGCTGTGGCCAGGAAAAACTCGTTTAGTGGGAAGAAACCTGGAGCAGAACCGGGCTCTGGGTGGGCGGCCATCTGCCAAGACCGGCTGGGGGGATAGAGAGATAGAGAGAGAGAGAGAGATAGAGAGATAGAGAGATAGAGAGAGAGAGAGAGAGAGAGAAAACAACCACAATAATAGAACAGCAGCTGTAATAACTAATACAAGTAGTAATCCAATAGACCACAGACCATGGATGTAGAAGAGGGTCCAATAGACCACAGACCATGGAGGTATAAGAAGGTCCAATAGACCACAGACCATGGAGGTATAAGAGGGTCCAATAGACCACAGACCATGGATGTAGAAGATGGTCCAATAGACCACAGACCATGGAGGTATAAGAGGGTCCAATAGACCACAGACCATGGACGTATAAGAGGGTCCAATAGACCACAGACCATGGAGGTATAAGAGGGTCCAATGGACCACAGAACATGGAGGTTTAAGAGGGCCCAATAGACCACAGACCATGGAGGTATAAGAGGGTCCAATAGACCACAGACCATGGAGGTATAAGAGGGTCCAATAGACCACAGACCATGGAAGTATAAGAGGGTTCAATAGACCACAGACCATGGAGGTATAAGAGGGTCCAATAGACCACAGACCATGGAGGTATAAGAGGGTCCAACAGACCACAGACCATGGATGTAGAAGAGGGTCCAATGGACCACTGACCATGGAGGTATAAGAGGGCCCAATAGACCACAGACCATGGATGTATAAGAGGGTCCAATAGACCACAGACCATGGAGGTATAAGAGGGTCCAATAGACCAATTCAATTCAATTCAATTTATTTTTATATAGCGTCAAATCATAACAGAAGTTATCTCGAGACGCTTTATATATAGAGCAGGTCTTAGACTGTACACAATAGTTTAGAGACCCAACAAGATCCACCAAGCACGCTGTGGCCAGGAAAAATGTGTGTGTGGGACGTCCCTGTGATCGATGCCCGTGCGTTGGTTTCCGCAGCACCAGCATGCTTGCTGGGAGTTCTTGATGTCTTTGGCAGTGACCGAGAAGTCTCATTCTCCAGGCTGCCACTTTGTCGCTTAGCCTTGGTAGTCCCTCCTACAGACGGAATTAATTAATGATGGTAGCAGTTGGTGTCAAGCAGGCAGCAGACGCAGCAGCAGATGCAGCCACAAACCAAGTGACATCCAGATCCAGGTGAAACCCCGCTCCAGGTGTACCCCTGCTCCAGGTATAACCCCGCTCCATGGTTACCTGCGAGACAAGGAGGCACAAGGACTCCGGGGAAGAAATGAAGTTAGTAACAATGAATGGGACATGAATATATACAGAAGGAGAAAGGAGCTCAGTGTGTCATAAGAAGTCCCTCGCCAGTCTAGGCCTATAGCAGCTTAACTAGGGGCTGGTCAAAGACAGCCCTAACTATAAGCATTATCAAAGAGGAAAGTCTTTAGCCTACTCTTAAATGTAGAGAGGGTGTCTGCCTCCCGGACTGAAACTGGGAGCTGGTTCCACAGAAGAGGAGCTTGATAGCTGAAGGCTCTGGCTCCCATTCTACTTTTGGAGACTGTAGGAACCTCAAGTAACCCTGCTGCATTCTGGGAGCGCAGTGCTCTAGTGGGGTAATAGGGTACTATGAGCTCTTTAAGATATGATAGGGCCTGACCGTTTAGCGCTTTGTACATGCTTTGTTAAAACAAATCTGCATTAACACATTATTATCGTGTTAACATTGACAGCCCTAATTTGAAGATAATGTAATGAGCATTTTTCACTATTTTATAGACTAAACAATGAATCAAATAACCGACAAAATGATCACACATTAATCAATAATGGAAATAATCATAAGTTGCAGCCCTAGATGAGACAAACTGGACAGAAAATTACTATTACAGCACTCTGAAAAATAAAACAAGTTGTTACATCACATCCTGTATTCAAGTCACGTAATGCTGCTCTCATTATAACCTTAATTTAATCAGGTAATCTCTTTAAGATCAAGATCTCTTTAGCAAGAGAGACCTGAGTACAGCAGAAGAAATAAGACTCACAACAAAATGCAGTCGGCCAAACACACGCACATCAGAACCAATCCCAGACACAGTCTCTGGACAAGTCCATAATAAAAAGGTTGAATTCATCCAGTGGGATACTTTCAAGTTTTAAAGTCTCATACTGTCTGTGTTGATTATCTACAGTATTTCACCTCACGTTTTTACATTCCTCCTACCTGCCATCAGTGGAAAATGCCATTTTCTTAGTAATTCAAGAAGTTGTTGATGTAGCCAAATGGTTTGGCCCAAAGTCGGCCTAAATCCATCATGCCAGGGTGACAACATTACGCCGGCTGAATGACGAGATAGAACTGGCTGAAGAGACTGGTCTGATTGTGGCTGCTGCCAGTAAATTTAGACAGACTGACTGCTGCTAACTAGATGTGACCCCGAAACTTAGCCAAATCTGGCAGCCGTGTGTGTACATGGACCAGAGCCGGCTGACATTCGGTCCTCCAGTCTAGTGTCTGAACACATCCGAACATGCCAACACTTAGTTGCCTTTGGAATTATGTTCTATCAAATCCTAATTAAAAGTAACCCAGGTATTATTTTACGCAGGTGGCCTACGAGCAGGAAGACTACTACCACTCGGTGCAGTGGTTGGAGGAGTCGGTGCGTCTCTTCAGGGGAACAAAAGGCGAGTGGAGCCCTGAGAATGAAGGGACTCTAGAGGACGCTCTGGATCACTTGGCCTTCTCTCACTTTAAAGTAAGTAGAGGCACACTTTGGAAGGCGATTGATGATTGCACTGCTCTAAATTCCTCTCATTGTTTCAGACAGGAAACGTCTCCTACGCTCTCAGTTTATCTCAGGAGTTGCTGCATCATGGTAGTTATTTTTATTGAACTTGTCCCTTTCCTTTAATCCTGTCTGTGATGCATAAAAACCCCTCTTGACTTTTGTGAACTCGCCTGAACTGACTTACTGGAGCCTGTACTGTGATGAAGAAACATGCCATATAATGTAAAGTATTCACACGTTTCTTCTCAGATCCAATGAATGGAAGAGTTTTGCAGAATGTTGAGAAATACGAGAAGCTGCTGGTGACGAGTCCAACGACATCAGTCAGGGTCGACAGGCTGAGGAGACCCACCTCTAACTATTTAAGGACCAGGGACACTTACGAGAGACTCTGCCAGACCCAAGGCTCTCAGGTATTCATCACATTCAATCATTCCGGGGGTTTTTTGGTTAAGTTTTTCCTTATCCGATGTGAGGGTTGAACTGTCAAGGACAGAGGGTGTCGTATCCTGTACAGATTGTAAAGCCCCCCGAGGCAAATTTGTGATTTGTGATTTTGGGCTATACAAATAAAATTGACTTGACTTACGGTGTATTAGGAAAATATCTGGAACGGATCAGGGATAAGTTAATACAACAACCAGAGTATTATAATTGTATAATACCAACCAAATGTGCAATTGAATTCTGCTCTTTAAAATGCACATATTCCTTCAGAGACATACCAATAAATCAATTTTCTCATATGTTGTTCATCTGCTGTTGTACATTTAAGTCCATGTTAGAGTTCAGCATAGCCAGCAGTGAGTTATGTCCTCCTGCTGGATGTGTAATGTTAAAGGGTAGAATGTTACATGTAGAAAAAGAAAATTAGTATTTTCCTGTGTGTGGTTATATTTGCAATTCCAGAGCATAGTTCGTATTTTTTTTTTAAAAATTTAAATCACATTAGGATTCAAACGAGAGCCTACAGACATGTTAGTGGCTCTTAGGCACAGCTGTGCTTTGAGATAAATGCTAACGTCAGCATGCTCCCATGACAATGCTAACATGCTAATGTTTATTATGTTGGTGACCATTTAGTGTGTTAGCATGCTAATATTTGCTAATTAGCACCAAAGTGCGGCTGACTCTGATGGGAATGTCCCTAGTTTTGCGGGTATTTGGTCATAAACCAAAGTATTAGACAGATATGTGGACGAGTCAGACTCGAGTCACAAATTTGATGACTTTAGACTCTTTAGCCTTTTGACTTGAAAATACTTGATACCTTCCCCCAAGCCCAAAGATTGAAAAGTACATCTATTTTATTTAAAATGTTTGCCATGAATCAATTAATTTCTTTTCTTTTCCTGAATCAACCAATCCGACAGCATCCAATCAAGTTGCAGGAGAAAACCATGGAGAACTAATGTTACGTTACTGAGTTCCAGTTGGAAAAGATGATACCAAAGATAATTTGTTCACACATACAAAAACTATGCGGTTGTTAACAAAAAATGAATGTCAGTATGCGGGGGTCGAAAATTATAGACGAAGATGCAAATGGCATTACATTTGATGAAGAGCGCATTATGACTTGTTTAGGATTCAAAACTCAAAGTTTAGGACTTGGGACTTGACTTGGGACTTGAGTGCAAAGACTTGAGACTTCCGAAACAATGACTTGGTCCTACCTTTGGTACTCTGACCTGATGATGGCGTTAAGTAATGGTAAATGGACTTGCATTTATATAGCGCTTTTCTAGTCTTCCGACCACTCAAAGCTCTTTACACTACATGTCAGCATTCACACATTCACACACACATTCATACACTGATGGCAGAGGCTGCTAAGGTGCCAACTTTGCCATTCAGGATCTAATCTAAATACTCATTCACACACCGATGGCTATGCCATCAGCCAGGAGCAATTTGGGGTTCAGTGTCTTGCTCAAGGACACATCGACATGTGACTCGGAGCAGCCGGGGATCGAACCACCGACCTTTCGATTGGTGGACAACCTGCCTACCCTCTGGGCCACAGCCGCCCCGTATAGTATAAGTGATTACCACATTCATTAGGATTCATTCTCTCAGTGTCATGAACACCTGTACCAAATTCCATGGCAGTTCGTCCAATTGTTGTCAAGATATTTCACTAAAAAACTAAAAATGTGAACCAAAGTCAGTAGGCTTCATCCTCTGGAGATCAGAAAAACATCAGAAATCAATCCAATAGTTGTTGAGATATTTCAGTCTGAACCAAAGCGGTAGAATTACATTTTCAAGTTTCAGCCCATCCAAGACGTTGTAATGGGAATTTCCTTGGCCATAAAAAGACTATTATTATTCTAAAGCTATTGTGTGGAGAGAGAACAATGTTTGCAGACGAAATTCTTGCTTTGATGCCTGTTTCTCTTAGCAGCCGATGCATTTTGAAAACCCCAGACTATTCTGCGACTACTTCACCAACGGGAACCCTGGACTGCTGCTGCTGCCGGTGAGACGTGAAGTGCTGAGCCTGCAGCCGTATGTGGTCCTGTACCACAACTTCATCACTGACTCAGAGGCTGAGGACATCAAGATGACTGCCCAGCCAGGAGTGAGTGCAACTTCCTCAACACCTCATCACAATAAAATAAAAAGCACATCCCTCCATTACGTCAGCTTTTTAGGAATCAAGAAAAGGAGCCATGATTTTACCAGTCAACACTGCTTTTTTTTTGTTAATCCAATTAGGTCGTCAAATGGTTTTGTAATCAACTGAGTTTTCTCTCATGGGAATCACAAAAAATGGAGCTGGAGGAGTTTAAGAGAGTCTTTTGAAGATTGTTGAAATCAACAAATAGAAGAACCACGTTAGAGAATAAATCATTTTGCCATGTGAATGTCGTATACCTTAATCTCACATTGAGGAATCAGGTCTATTAAGACACAATTACCTGCAATTACCAGGGATATTGGGCCTCATGCAGGAAGCGATATACAAACAAATTGCCTCTTATTTTTGTTTGTATCCACGATTTGTTCTCATATATAATGTTTAGGGGGCGTTACCTATGCTAACACATGTCCTTATATAGTGTTTAGGGGGCGTTACCTATGCTAACACATGCCCTTATATAGTGTTTAGGGGCGTTACCTATGCTAACACATGTCCTTATATAATGTTTAGGGGCGTTACCTATGCTAACACATGTCCTTATATAATGTTTAGGGGCGTTACCTATGCTAACACATGTCCTTATATAATGTTTAGGGACGTTACCTATGCTAACACATGTCCTTAGTGTTTAGGGGGTGTTACCTATGCTAACACATGTCCTTAGTGTTTAGGGGGTGTTACCTATGCTAATACATGTCGTTGTATAGTGTTTAAGGGGTGTTACCTATGCTAATACATGGCCTTATATTGTGTTTAGGGGGCGTTGCCTATGCTAACACATGTCCTTATAGTATTTAGGGGGTGTTACCTATGCTAATATATGACCTTATAGTGTTTAGGGGGGGTTACCTATGCTAACACATGTCCTTATATAGTGTTTAGGGGGCGTTACCTATGTTAACACATGTCCTTATATAGTGTTTAGGGGGTGTTACCTATACTAACACATGTCCTTATATAATGTTAAGGGGGCGTTACCTATGCTAACACATGTCATTATATAATGTTAAGGGGGCGTTACCTATGCTAACACATGTCCTTATATAATGTTAAGGGGGCGTTACCTATGCTAACACATGACCTTATATAATGTTAAGGGGGCGTTACCTATGCTAACACATGTCCTTATATAATGTTAAGGGGGCGTTACCTATGCTAACACATGTCCTTATATAATGTTAAGGGGGCGTTACCTATGCTAACACATGTCCTTATATAATGTTAAGGGGGCGTTACCTATGCTAACACATGTCCTTATATAATGTTAAGGGGGCGTTACCTATGCTAACACATGTCCTTATATAATGTTAAGGGGGCGTTACCTATGCTAACACATGTCCTTATATAATGTTAAGGGGGCGTTACCTATGCTAACACATGACCTTATATAATGTTAAGGGGGCGTTACCTATGCTAACACATGTCCTTATATAATGTTAAGGGGGCGTTACCTATGCTAACACATGTCCTTATATAATGTTAAGGGGGTGTTACCTATGCTAATAAACATTTGGCCACACGCCTGTAATTTCTGATCAAGTGGGATTCATCATTCTGGGTGAGAGCAGATATGGATGGTTAAGAACATTTGGTGCATCTGGACTTGACTTCTCTTTTTTTTTCTCTTAACAGAAAATTAAGAGAAAGTAGAGAGAAATTTATGAAAATGTTGCTGCATGAGACCCATTGTTTTATATTTGTCCTTGTTCATATCCGGATATATTATGTCTTTGTGGCGTTCCACCAGGAAACTGCCCTCTGTTTTATTTATTTATTTAAAAAGGATCCCCATTAGCTGATACCAATGGCACCAGCTAGTCTTCCTGGGGTCCGAAATCATGTACATTAATTTATCACATAATCTATCACATACGTACTGTTAATGTTAGCTTTGCTGGTATCACTGTTATTTCAGGTGGTTTCCCAACACATGGACATCTGCCCAGATGTTAGCTTTCCATTACTCTGAAATTAAAAGTGTAATGAAAATTGGTAGAATTTGAGCAGGACTATAAAATTGTCATTTCACTTATAGTGCAATGTCAAAAGGAGATATTGACTATGGCCTCTGTCCTAAAGTGGACCTCCCATTTTAAATCCATCTTCAATACACTGTCTTCAAGATGGCGCACAGTACAGTATATAATTGAAACTGTTATCCCCGAGCTGTGCGTTAGCAGGGACACTACAGCTGATCTCTTCTGACTGAGATAAGATCAATACTCACAAGGTGACACTTACCATGTTCTGATACTGGTCATCCACCACATCTTCATCACAGATATTATGTTGAATGCTTTCTTTGTCTCTTACTCGGAGCATCCAATGGCATAGCTGCGTATTCAGCTGCGTTCGTATCGTTTGTCTCAACTTAAGTTTGCACTTCTTGGAGGCAGTGAAGCTTTTGAATGTTTAAAAACTTAAACAAGGCTTTTATCGTTTTCAGTGGTGGACAAGTACATTTACTCAAGTTCTGTAATGAATTAAACATTTGATGTACTTTTACTACATAGACCATGTGTGTATGGACCACCTACGACAGTAAAATGCTGCTTTATAATCAATGCATCTGGAACAATAATCCAATTATGTAATATATATATAACAGTATGGGGCCATTATGCATAATGAGTACTTTGTGTTTTGATGCTTTAAGTACATTTTGCTGATATACTTTGTTGAGTGCATTGAAAAGGAGAATTAGTCAAAGTCAAGGGGCAACATTGTGCTACAAGTTCTTGATAGATTGAAACTATTTTTATCGTATTAAGAGTAAATGTGCCTATAAAAGCATATTTTTTGTAACCATGCATATGTTACTTAGTAATTTGCTGTGCTGTGGGTCTCGCTGGTTGCTGGGGTCTAAGCCAACCTTTTCCTACTGGAAATAGCTTATGGAGGAAGAGTTGGTCTGCCTCCAAACATTTAGCAAGGCTTAAAGGAATGAGGGATGCATTACTGTAAAAACTTGGCTGAGCGCCTTAAACTGTCCAAATAACCCCGCTGGGCTCCACTGGTAAATATTCAGTCCACTATCATGGAGCCTCAGCATCTATATGAAAGCAACCATCACCTCTCTGCACATCTAAAGGAACGCTACAGTGCCGGGTCCTCAGAGCTGACTCACTTACTCTAGGGAATATTTGGTGGGCTTACTCAACTGGTGCCCTATAGTTTCTGTGAGGTTTTGGCATTGTTCATTGAGTTTTCCAGCCTGCGCTCAGATGGAAACCCCTGTATTTATTTCATCATTATGTCAGCCTGTGGCTTTATTGAAAACAGGCCCAGGGTACGGTATTAGTTTGGAGCAGCATTCGTTAACCACAAGCATAGTTTACACTTTGTCCATACTGGATCCCACAGCCCTTAACACAGGTCTGTTGTTTGGAGTTAATACATCTGTCATTGTATTGCGTTCTTGATGATTAATTGATGTGTGAAATAATAAGTTATTGGCACGATTTTTACCATTTTTCCTCTTTCGTGTAAGCCCTTTAGAGTAGAGAATGACGTACAGTAATGTCACTCATGGCCATAAGGTGCCTGGATGTCATCAGGAGTTTGATCTGCAAAATGAATCAGAATCAGTTACCAGCTTTCTGCATTGTACCAATTTATGTGCCCGTTGCAAATCGGAAAACATACGACATAAGCAGAATGCAGTGTGACGATTCTGCAGTCCAAATAAATCACTGAGGCTCAACTTTAAGAAGGACAGACTCCCCAAGACTCCCTTCCAGACTGAGACTTTGAGGTGTACTCTGACAAGGTGAAGATAAGATGAAACTTAAAACTAATACCTGTAGGGGAAGAAGGTCATCTGAACTCCATAACTCCCCCAACCCCCAACAAAATTGGACATGCAAGATTAGAAGAATAATGGAAGTCCATCTTAGCAGCTTTTTGAATTTTTATTTGGACACATCATTACCTCCACCAAGGTCGAAGGCCTAGGAAGGATGTTACGTTTTCACCGGCTTTGGTTTGTTGGTCTGTCCGTTTGGATGATTACTCCAAAAGTCCGCGATGGATTTGAATGAAATTTTTTGGAGGGGTGGGGTGTGGCACAATGAACAATCCATTCGATTTTGGTGGCGATCCGGGTCATGATCCGGCTTCGTTTTTTTTTTTTAATAACTCCACTCAGCCTGTGCATTAACACCACAGGCTTTAAGACATGCGCAGTGTGACTGATGACGCAGTCATAATGCAGCGGGGGGGCAGCGACATACAGCTCATCTCAACGTAAACAAAGGGGGGGGGGGGGCAGCGACATGACACCTGCCTTGGCGGAGGTCTGCGCTCTCCGAGTTCACTTCTAGTTGGAACATGTGTTCATGCTGCCTGCAGCAGCTGGACATCAGAGCTCGGCTGCTGTAACAATCACAGCCTCATAAAATGTATTTTTTTCTGTCTTTGCTGAGAAGTTGAGGCGATCTGTCGTGGCAGCTGGAGAGAAACAAGCAACGGCAGAATATCGCATCAGCAAGAGGTACAAATGACTTAGTTACTTATAACACATGTGGTAGTTATTAATTAAACTTAAACCACTTGACGGTGTGCAAATGATGGTAGGTATACTTTGAATGCTCAAGTATTTATTAATATGTCTTATTTCTAGTGCATGGCTAAAGGGCTCAGCACACCCAACTGTTGTGAAGCTGGACCGCAAGATCTCCATGCTCACAGGTCTGAATGTGAAGCATCCGTATGGCGAGTACCTCCAAGTAGTGAATTATGGGATTGGTGGCCATTATGAGCCTCACTTTGACCACGCTACAGTAAGTTGATTGCTTGTTTAACAATTTCCAACACTTTATTATATTGCTACTTATATCCTCTGCATGTTGTCTGTGCTTACACTAATCATAATTATATCAACTGTTTACATTCTCCAGTCGCCTTCAAGTCCCGTGTTCAAGCTGAAAACTGGGAATCGAGTGGCAACCTTGATGATATATGTGAGTGAAGTCTGCCTCTATGACACTGCATGACCCAGATAGCAAGCCAAAGGTTCTTGGGCAGGTTCCTGTTCCTGCTGCTCCAAAGTCTTCCTGTAATTAAAAACACAGAGGTCAGGTCTTTGCCATGAACGCTGCAAGACTTTGGAACAGCCTGCCTGAGAAACTGGCCTAGATGTGACCTCAGGGCTTCAATTACACTTTTATAGATGTTCTGTCAAACAACAAACTCAAACCCAACTCTAGTTTTTGTTTCTGGCCTCTATTATAACAGCCTACTTCTATATTTTGGTTTACATGCTTTAATGTTAAAAAGCTTTTCCCTTACCAGCTGTGCTGCAACACCTGTTTTCAACCTCTTTCTGAAATGCTCTGTTTGAGCTCCGCCCCCCCCCCAAAAAAAAAAAAGCTCAGTCTGCTCTGATTGGTCAGCTGGCAAACTGTTGTGATTGGTCAAACTGTTTGGACGCCACTCCAGCTCCACTCTAACTAGCTTTGTTTTAGGGTGTGCCGAACTAGCTGCTAGGCAGGTTGTTACGTTGTTAACAAAAAAGAAAAGTGTACAAACACCAACTTAAAACTACTTTCTAACAGAAAGCGTGACTTAACTCTACCACTCAACACTCTAGCAATAAACACTCTTAAATAACGGAGCTTAAATCTACTGCTCCACAGATACAGCGATAATAATCTTTAACACTGTGAAACAACTCTGCTGAATCCAGCACACACTAGTCAACCACTGTCGACTCAAACCACAAGACACACGGTAACTCCATACTGCCGTTTGGCCCACTGGCACCGTACGCTCCTCTCTCCCAGCCTCTTATCCTCCCTGCCTCTTATCCTCCCGGCCCTGATTGGCGATTTGGTGCAGCCGTGTGCTTCCATTAACAGCAGCTGCACGGAGGGGGAGGGCGGCACCTGAGGAGACACAGTAGAGGGCACAAAAACACAAAACACACGCAACACGACACGGCACGTAACACAGGTATTATGCAAATGTGTTACTTTGTGACATCACCATGTTATGAAAGAAAAGGCGGGACTTTAAGCAAGGCGTTTCAGGCATGGATGTATTTAAAGAACTGGATCCAGCGTTGGAGACGGGACCCCGGTCATTCCTATGAGAGTTGCTCATTGGCGCATGAAGCCTAAATGGCTCGACTTCCGTCTGGAAAAGTACCCGGATCTTGGCGGAGTAGCATCCGCTCGGTCACATGACTCGTTCACGGGGTCCCAACGTCACGCCGTCGTCACGGCTTGCGCTCCAGCCTCGGTCTGAGTCTCACTCACATGAACGGAGGAAAGGAAATAACTCTGGATTCAGCTATTAGTGCGTTTTACAACTTTAAAAACTTTTTAAAATAAGGACTATTAGAGTGTTCGTACTGGGGAGTTGCTTCACCTCAAAAAAAATGATCCACTGAGTTACAGACGTCTCTTTCCCAATGTAAGTCTATGGGAAAAAGTATTTTTGGGCCCAATGCATCACGTGACAGACACGGAAGTTGTACTACTGCCGTTTGGCCACTGCGAAAGTCGGGATCGACGACCAGCGCACTTCCTGGGGGCTTGATTTCAGGCAGTTGAGGAGCAGTGTTTCTGTGGGGGGGGGAACTCCTTTGGCCTAGACTTTGGGCTTTGTAACTTTGCAGACCTTTTACATGCACAAAAAACTATATAACACACTAAAGGAAAAGGGGAAAGCACAAATGCGTAATAGATCCCTTTTAAAAGCCATTTTTATTTTGTGACTAATCTGTAATCATATATTATTAGTATTACTATTGTCATTAAGAATCTCATGAGAAGATTTGAGTAAAATTGGATAGTGGTTTAAATAAAAGAACAGCTTTTTGTGAGGCTTTGAAAACAGCAGACAGAGCGGCTTTTCATAACACGAGCACATAAACACAAGACACAACTCTGAAGGAATGTCCTTTTCCACAGCTCAGCTCTGTCGAGGCAGGTGGGTCCACAGCCTTCATCTACGGCAACTTCAGCGTCCCCGTCATGGAGGTAAACACTGTCTACGATGAGCTAAAAGCAGCCCCTCTTGTCTTCATGTCATTTTTTACCTCAAGCTATATTATTTTCACCTCACTCTGCGCCTCGCTCACATTCTCTGGTGCAGCTGTCAAAATGCTAAAAGGTCAGATCATAGCAGCAACAGCCATGAGATTCTTTTTACCACAATACTGCTATTGTGTAGTGGACCCTCAGAGTTTGAAAAATGAGCTGCAGTGGAAGGTTTACCAGGCCATCCCCGGGTTTAACCTCTCCCCTTTCATTTTTATTGAGATCTCACTTGGCTGTTTATACAGAAAATAACTGATCCTCATCAACAGATCAAATTACCAATAATATAGTCATGCTTGAAATACAGCTCTCCTGAGATATTTAGATTAAAGCTGAATAAAATAATCTATTATGATTATCGATAAAGATTGTTTAGCTGAATTTTCAATACATACAACATACCCTAGTTTTAGCTTCTCATGAGTGAGGATTTTCTAATTTTCTGAAAATCTTGTCGGTCAAACAAAACAATTGGGAAATTGTGACGGGCATTTTTTCAAGATAATAACGCATCAACGCAAATTCGTTTGAACACCACTAATTTCAACTTGAGATATTTTAGGTTGTAGCGAGCTTAGTTTTAAAGTAGAGGAAGAAGATACTGAAGATACTGGCATCATGAAACTTGAAAACCTAAAGAATTAATCGGTATCAACCATGTCATAGTAGCTTGTCGCAAAGGAGGCTAAATAATGCTCCAAAGTTACGCTAAATTTTGGTGAGGAAAAACTGTCATGGCCATTTTAAAGGGGTCCCTTGACCTCTGACCTCCAGATATGTGAATGTAAATGGGTTCTATGGGGCATGTCATAGTCAATTCAGCACACTGACAGCTGTTGTTGCCTGTTGGGCTGCAGTTTGCCATGTTATGATTTGAGGACAATGTTTGTTATTGTTTTGTGTTGTTAATTGATTTCCAATGATAAATATATACATACATTTGCATAAAGCAGCATATTTGCCCACTCCCATGTTGATAAGAGTATTAAATACTTGACATATCTCTCTTTAAAGGCACATTTGAACAGATAAAAAATGTGCGATTAATTTGTGATTAATCACGATTAACTATGGACAATCATGCGATTAATCGTGATTCAATATTTTTAATCGATTGACAGCCCTATTTGGTAATGAAAATAATTGTTAGTTGCAAATTTTCTAACTTATTGAACGTGATTTTATATTGTTTTTCGTTTCACAGAAAGCTGCCATTTTCTGGTGGAATCTCCATAGAAACGGCCGAGGAGACGCAGACACGCTGCATGCTGGCTGCCCTGTGCTTATTGGGGATAAATGGGGTAAGAGTCAGTAGATCCAGTATGATGTAATGATGCTGTCTACGGGAGCCACAAAGTGATGTGAATATGGAAAATAGCAAGGCACAGCAATTTATCCTTTTAAACAGATTAGGCTTTTCTGCATCATTATCATGGTCTGTTTCAAGTGTTCAGCTCTCCTGTCATACAGGAGCTAATGGGCAAGAGCTAGACAACATCTGTGCTGCATTATGCATTTAGAGATGTTACAAAGTTCAGACACCGAGCGCTCATCTTTGCAAGCTGAACATCTGCTGCCGGTTGGCCCAGACCATGGGCTGAAATATGTGTTGGGGACCCAGCTAAACTAACAGAAGGTTATTAATCATCGCAAAGCAGCTGCAGAAACATTTTGTGTTTGTGTTTTGTTTAGCAGCCATATAGGCTGCATAATCACAAATACATTTGAAGGATTCAGACACAACTATCCAAATGTTTAAAAGATGCAAAGGAAAGAAAACTTTCATTTATGCATGTTTTTCTGTCATTGTTATACATCTTTCTGTATGTTCCAGTGGCAAACAAATGGATCCATGAGCACGGCCAAGAGTTCCAACATCGCTGCAGCCTGAATCCTGAAGAGTGAGAGGGGTGGAGTGATAGCTGGGCCCCTTTGCAGTACAAGAGCCAGCCTCTACAATTGAGAGGCACATGTGCAGGCGGAGAGAGGGAGGGAGCCAGAAAGTGAGCACACAGGCAGGGGAGGTGAGAGCCGTTATGGGGCAGCCTGCATCTGTGATTGGAGCCCCGGGCCCCAGGGAGCCTGCAGTGTACGCTGCTGCAGTGGACATGGATAGCACAGTGCTGAGAGGCGGAGTAGAAGAGGACTGGCAATCAGCCCCCAGAGGCCAAATGCTCTCTTGCTCCTACTGGCCAGTACCTGCAGATGGAGTGAGGCCTCTGCCCTTCGCACACTGTGCTGGTTTCAGCTAACTGAGCAAGGCTGTTTGCCTCTCCTGCTTGCTTAAAAACTGACATACTGTATATGCAGTCCTTTTCCTACACTGGGCCCACTCCAGGGTCTGTCATTACAAATCAACACAGCTGTATGCACACTCTCAGAACTTTATTTCT
The DNA here is from genome assembly GCA_916700995.1 of Hozukius guyotensis. Lineage (NCBI taxonomy): Eukaryota > Metazoa > Chordata > Actinopteri > Perciformes > Sebastidae > Hozukius > Hozukius guyotensis. Next base: position 24,275 of record CAKALU010065551.1, read on the forward strand.
AATGAGTAGATGCAGAAGTTTACAAAGATACCAAATGTGCCTGAATCACAATGAAATGTGTATAAAATGGTACAGAAGGCATCTAGAATTTTCTATTTGGTGTAATGTTTTTGGATTTGAGTATTCAAGTCCATTTAGATGTGATAATACTTCCATGAAGTGCTTTAAGGGTAACATAATGTGGTTTTGGTGGAAGTTCTTCTGTAATAGGCTATTTCAGACCTCAGAACTGCAGCTCAGACTGGTGCTATGAGTCAAAGGAACCAGTCATTGTGAGTGTGCCAGTCTGTTCCCAGCTGACTGAACGATGTGGTCATTGCTGCCTGTGGGAGACTCTTTCAATATCTGGCTGTCTACTGGAACAGATGAACCAGATCTGTCAGCCTCTTATTGAGCTTCAGAGGCCGGGCGTCATTAATCACGCTCTGCACGCCAAGTGATTGGGAACACGTCTTCTCCAGACTTCATGTCTGAACTCACACAACCACCGCTGGCTGCATACCACTCAGATATCTCAGATATCTGTGTCTAAGTAGGTCATAACCCATCTTAAAACAGAGTAAAGTGGACCATACAGTATTAAAATTCACTGTATGAGCTCGGGGACTAAGAGGCCTTTATATGTGACCTTATTTGGGGGGCATCCTGCAGATTGAATGATCTGTGAGAGTGAAACATAGGGGGTTGACAGAGGAATAATACCTCTGCTTGCTCACAGTGATACAGACAGTATAGTTTTTCCTTCCAGCTCCCCACAGTGTATACAAACAGACACGCTCACCAAGCACACACTGACACACAGCAAATGTAAGAACAGGCCGTATACTGGATGCATAGTGCACATTCCTGTGTGCACACTAAACAGAAGGACTTGATTATTTTCCCTTGGATTTGATGGATAGCTTTTAGCTGCTTTCCTGAAGCTCTAATCTGTTTCATTGCAAGTATTCATGCCATTAAAAGACAGTTCTAGCTACATTTAGATTCATAACACTAAGTATCTGAGACCACAAGTGTATAATATAAAAATGGACACAATCTTGTCAACAAGGTTTGCAACTACTTTGGCCATGTTAATAGAACCACATATTGTAGCTACTAGTACAGATAAAGATACATTTGATGTCCTATGCAAGGCATAGTTTTTCAGTTTGACTTGAGGCAGCAGAGGTTCATGTCTACCAATTTAAGATGCTTTTTTTCTACAGTCAAATCAGAAACAGAAGGGTTTATAGTAATATTTTCACAGGTCCAGTTTACAACCTAAGGCCTGACTTTTCCCAGAATTCAAAGGGCTTTATTCTGCACTCTTCTGTATACACCCTCAGCGGCCCTCACTGTTACCATGATCACCACAACAAACATGACTGCAGAGGGACTTGTTGCTATGCTAGAGCGTAGTCCAAACTACATAAAGCATACATGATTAGACCATATGTCTACCTCAACATATTGTCAAGTACATACTGTATATTTATTCGGCACAGTTAAAGGCAGACTTTTTAATATGTTGGGAACCATCCTAACTTGTAAAATATTTTGAGTTGATTACGTGTTACAGTGTCAGTGATTGTGCACGACTGAAAAAATAGACTTGAATACAATGCTGACCGACAGAGAAGCTGCAACAGCTAAATAAAGTGAAGCAGAAATACAGCAAGCCTCTTTTAATCTCTGGTTGGAGAAAGAAAGAAAATCACTACATACTCCTGTTAGTGAGCTGCTTCGTAGAGTGATAGAGAGATCAGTGCTTCCCTCTGCTGGTGATGTAAAAGAAGGCTATATGGCGTTAGTGAAATCTGGAAATATTTGATCCACTCTGTGATAATGTGTGGTGCTTTTAGCTTATTGTAAACTTTCATAATAGTTTATAATGTTTTTATTTCATTTTTGTAGATGGAATTGAATGTCTTTCCTCCCACAGTCTAAAAACATACAGGTTAGGTTAATAGGCGACTTTAAATTGCCCGTATGGTATGAATTTCATATTAATGTGGGTCACAATATGTGCAAATATAACACTGACATTTTTTAGATAAAGTTTTGGATACATTAATGGAATTGCACTCATGTTTAAATGTTTGTACTGTCTTGTATTGTTTTATTTGATTGCCTCTTTTTTCCCCTTGCCAACAAATGTGCCACATAATTCCAATAAATAAAAATAAAGTCTAAATGATGTGTCAAATGCAGTTTTGGGGTCAAATGTGAGCAATTAAACAAGAGAATGTGTTTCACTATTTAAAACTGAAACTCAAAACCTAAAGCTGAGATAAATGGGCGATAATTGTAACTTAAATTCTAAGTTCTACTTTTATAAGCCATTTAATATACGATAGGCCGATAATATCGACCATTAGGCCTATTATGATTAAAAAAATAATAATTCCCACCATATTTGGTTCTAGAAATTATTATTACAGTGAATAGGTGCAATAATTAATTGGCAAATTTGATCGTTTAGATCTGAGCTAAACCTGCCTAAGTGTGAGACTGTTAACACCAAGTAGCTGTCACTAAGTGTGTGGTACAGACTAGTATCATTTCTGCAGATACGGGACTTCAAGACCTCCACAACAAAATAAACTCAATTTCCCAGAGTGCCTCTGTGAAAAGCAGCGGCAGCGGAGGCGGCACGTTCGGACTTTGTTGCTGGGTGACAGTTTAGCGCGCTGCCGTTTGGATGTGTGTGTGTCTGTGTATGTGTGTGTGTCTGTGTATGTGTATGTGCATGTGCAGCTCAAGCAGCTCTTGTAAACGGATCATTGGTTACCGTTAGCTGCAGTGTGAGAACAGTGATGTCTGCTAACGGCTAACGGCTCCAGGCTGGCGGTCAACACCCACATTCACTGAGCTGCGAGATGAAGAGCAGAAAACACAAGACCGGCACAGCTGGAGGCGGCAAGAAGAGAGGTTAGCTGTTAGCTTAGCTTAGCTAGCTGCTAGCACCACAGCTAAGTTAGTCTGGTAGCTGTTGACTGTTAGAGTCAGCTGTCAGTCTCCCATCATTAGCCTGGTCTGTTAGCTGACTAGCTGTTAGCGTCAGCTGTCAGTCTCCCATCATTAGCCTGGTCTGTTAGCTGACTAGCTGATGTTCAGTGACGTGAATGTGCTCTCATGTCCTCTGGGGTTGTGTAGTTTAGAGATGTGCTGTCAGTGTTGTTCATGGCTCTTTGGAGGCATTAGCTAATGAACTTGTAACGCTGTGTGCTGTTTTGCCAAAAGGATGCTAAAAGCAAAGTATAACATCCTGTTTTGGTAATAGAAAACAGTCAATATGAATGAGGGTTTACTCAGTTGTTTAGTGGAAGTGTGTCTCTCACTATGTTGTGTTCCTGTATGTGTATTTGCTGCTCTGTAATCTAAAAGGTCTCAGGATTTGGTGTTGAGAAGTGCTGCTGCCCATGTAGGCTAGATAAGGGACTTAATAACTTCATGTCATTGTGAGACAGTTTGATCAAACTATTCAATACTGGGGTTGTTGAGACCCTGACTACAAGGATTGGGTTTTACTTGTCTTGTTTCACTTCCAGCACTGTTGTGTCAACAACATCGTATAATAGGCAATAGTGTGAGCAGACTGGGAACGCTTTCATAGTTTCAAACACTCATAGGTTAATGCAATATTGTCAGTAGTATCATATCTGTATAACTCATTGATTTTCAAGTCAAATATTGCAACGGGGATAATTACAGTAGGTCAGAGGGATTGACTGTGGCTATTTCTTGTAAGCAGTGTGATACATTTGTAATCTTTCTGCACATCTGAACAGTAGGGTACAGTAACCGTAGTATCACCATATAAACAAGAATATTTTAACTGTTTTTCAATGTTACATATATTACATAAAACCTCATATGTGTGTAAAACAGACTTTAGTAACTTATTTTGTTTTTAATTTCAGCATGCTCAAAATCATTGATTTAGACAACATGTTAAGATCATATCATCATAATTATTCTGCAGAAAGTCAGTAAGCAATTGCACAGCCTTAGTAAACAGTACAGTAAATGATTGTTAGACCAGCAAACATCGAGCTAAAAGCTGCAGCAAATATCACTCTTACCTGTCCCATTATGTGGTGACCTTTGACATTAGTATTTACAGTGTTTTGTCTTGTGTCTTACAGTGTTTTTGTTGTAATCAAAAATAACTCTTTGCAGTCCCCAGCGATGTGTCCCCCGCCACCAACCTCCCCCCTCTGGTCGAAGGCCAGCTAAGATGCTTCCTGCGGGTGACGATAAGTCGGGTATTATGGACAGTTCACAAGCCTCCGTCTGCAATATTCGTCAGGCTGCGCTGGTGGGGAGAGTCGTCCAACGGGACACACTTCTTTCCGAGAGATGGATCACATCTGTCACAGAAGACCATCAAGACCACAGCTCGCTTCCCCATCCGCTGTGGGCCAAAGCAGTTCACCTCATATCTTACAGGTAACTAATAAGGCTTTGATATGCCTGCCTTTAAAATGTTATTTAAAATCAGCCACTAACGTCATTGTCATTGATGAACAGATATGAGCTCTCTTGTGCTGGAAGTTCTGACAAAACCTGATCATTTGCCGATCGCACGGGCTCAGGTCGCAGGCATCTCTCGTCTCTCTCTGTCACACTCCATCAGTGGATTTTACACCCTTGTATCTCCGACATCTGAGAAGCTGGGAGAGTTACAGGTGAGAAACTTTAATTCACATTGACCTGCCAACTGCATTTGTGGAATAATGTTTGGTGCACTGAAGTTTAGTGAATAGGAAGACTCCACTTAACCTGGAGGTAAACTTGAATTTCCCCTTATGGCAAGTATGTGACCTGCTGAAGTGCCTTTAGGCAAGACCATGAATCGCTACCAACTGCAGGGATGCTGTTTTGTAGCTGACTGTGACCTTACTGTGTCAGGACAAAAGAGTATCACAAGTTACTTTTAAAGGCACGAGAACCTAAAACATTGGATGTATTATGCCTTTCAAAACCTCTGTAAAGTGTTTAGGCAGCATTCAGTAATTTAGGACTCATCTCCCATCACCCACTTCTGGCTCTTATCACCATTCAAAATTGTGGCATTGACAAACAAACCATTTAACCCTCTTTTACCCCCTCAGGTTTCCCTTAATTTGGAGCCTCTGACAGAAGCCTATGACAGCAGCAGCTCAGGTCCCGTCACAGATATCAGCATTGAAGTGCCACAAGTCACCTCACTGACTGTGCCCTCGCAGCCCAGATCGCTCTCAGCTGTCAGTGGGAAAGAATCAGCCGGGAGCAGCGGTGGAAACACTCCAAGGTTTGAAGTTGTTGCTGTTGTGATGGTACTATTCATAATCAAATGCCTGTGTGTTGTAATAAGACCTCGTCGATAGCAAGTTTGAATCTGAGCATATAATCTTACCGTATATATTGCTGTAATACTTTCAGAGGGAAAGACCACTTATATTTCCAAAATGCCCAGAAAGACAAAGAAGAGTCACTGGAGAATCAAATGCCGACAACCAACAGATCTCCAAATAGTCAAACGACCAATGATATCCTCTCAGGTTAGTTGCAGCATGACTACACATCAGATGTACATAACCAGAAATGCACAAATTTGACTGGCTCTTAACAAATACCCAACATTTTCTCTCATCTCAGTTATTCTAGAGCGTGGGAACAAACTCAGAAATGCTATGGTTGTATCAGCTTTGAAATGTAACATGGATTCTGCTCTGGCTCTGAAAGACACCCCTCTGCCTCTCCCAAAGGATAACAGCCTGCCACCTTCCAAGTTAGTGTTTCAAAAGTTTGTAAAAAAACAAAACAACAACAACAGCCATGTTTTCTCTCATCTTCTAATTCACTGTCTAAAATACTTTATTCCTTTGCCTGCAGGCCCTTCCCTTCTCCCTCTGGGATGTTTCTTCAAAATATTCTTCATGCCGATTCAACTCTCGAGCACTCTGATGATGTTGCTGTAGTCTCAGACTGCAACTTGGACTGTCCTGTTGACATGGATAACAGAGCTGTGGACCTGCTCCTCGGCAGGTACTTAAGTGTACATTAACTTCCAAAGGTGACGGAAAATGCATTTTTTTCACAGCATTTATACTTTTCTTTTCTTTTTTCTTTCTTCTGTTTAGCTTAAACACGTCACCTCTGCCCCTCTGGGATGGAGATGGCTCTTTCCCTGAATCTCTGTCTGGCCATAGCAGTGTGTGTGGGGACAGTGAGCTCAATGATCCACAATATGATCAGAGCTTACTGGAAAATTTGTTCTACAAAACTCCTGTAAGTAGACGATTTTCTGATGATTGTCGGGGGAAAAGCATGTTTTATGTGTAATATAACCGTCAGTGTACGTGATTTTGTAGCAGAGGGTTATTTGAAGTCATTCTTGTCTTTCAGATGTCGGATATCCGGCCAAACAACACTGAAGGAACAATGTCCTTGAGTAAAAACCAGCTGGCGCAGTCAGCACCCAAGATTAGTGGAGGGTAAGCATCCTCCTTCAGCTTGGACAGTAAAAAGCTCCTTTCAGAAGATCGAGTGTGGTGTGGTGTGTGTCATCCAATGTTTTTTATCCCTCCACCTTCAAAGGTAGCCACTCTAAAAGGAAATATATTTTCTCTAAGTTACTCTAATCGATCAAAATCTATAAATAAGCCAGTTACAAAGAATGCAGAAGGAAATTGAGCAGCTTAATAAACCATTTGATAAAACATTCCCCAGGATATATGGGATACACAAGGAACCAGGATAGTATATAGCACAGACAAAACATACAATATACATACAGAGAAAAGACGAGATGTAACCATACCACGTTTTGTACATTTAAGACAATTATTCATCATATTTGTCTGTGTCCAGTCCAAATTTGGAGCCTCAGCGGTCTGCAGATGCTGGTGGTATCCCTCCTGGCCTGAGTGCAGAGCAGTTGACTTCGCTGAGTTTGATCCGACTGGTGAAAGTGACCATCGACTCCCTGACGGTACCCACAGGCAGTCCAACCACCAAACAGAGAAAGCCCTCTAGCAAAGGGAAACCTCCTCGACCAATAACCAGCAAGAAGTGGTAGGCAAAACAATTATTATTTTGATCTCATTTAAAAATAACATTGCAGTCATTAGTAACAAAAGCCTGTGATATCTCCTCTCTTTTTCATTAGCACGTATTTTGTAGAGTATGTGTTCCCGACGGCCTCCACTTCCAGTCGACATGATCGTAGTAAGGGTGGACATGGGGAGGTGACCAGGGCTGTTGCCAGTAAAGTCACAGGAGGAAGTATGACCTGTTATAGTCTGCTTTTTTGAAACCCACCTGAGTGAAAAACACTGTTTTTGTGACTGAATCTGACATACTGTACACTCTTCTGTGTTTTTTAGCAGTCAAGTTCCATCAGCACTCTGTGTTTCCTGTCCACTTCAGTACAGCAACAGTTAAAAAATGGTGGGGAACTGATCTGATTTTCAAGATTTACTCACGAAACAGCGACCAAAAGAAAGTAAGTAGCTTTGGACTAAACGTTACTCATTTGATTGTTTCAAATGAGTTCTATTGGTTGGGTTAAGACAGTGACTGACTGACTGACTGACTCTTGGGTATCTAAGGTTTATATTTGGGTCTACCTAAATTTAGTTGTTGTGATGTAAGTTGTTCTGCTAGTAATAAATTATAATGTTTATCTGTTTGCAAAATACAGTTCTGATGGTTTTAAATGAATATTTATGATGTTTATATTGTCAGGGTGTATTTATGTTTACGTACACCAGAGGCCAGAGGCCTGTACTACGAAGCCAGTTCAACATACCCAGGGTATCTTCACGTTATCTGGCTTCACTAACCCTAACAACTGAGATCCCGCTAAACGGTCCTACGACGCTGGTTATCAACTCGGTAAATCAACCCAGAGTTTCTCAGTCTGGTTGTGAGCGCGTTCACATGAACAGGGAGGTGTTTGCAGTATATAACCAATCACAGACATGAACAAGTCTACAGACTGCAGACAGACAGACAGACAGACAGACAGAGCGGCACATTTAACAAAGGAAGAGCAAACTATATTAGACAAAAACAAAGAAGTTAAACACATAATCCAGACTAAAAGTAACACAGTTGAAGCTGCCAAATACAGGAAGAACAGCTGGCAAAAGAAAAAACTCCCGATGTGTGAGTGCGTGAATTAACAGACTTATTAATTTGACAGAACACTCAAAAGTCAGATATAGTTGTTTAGATATAAATAGCATTACTATATGTAAAGCATGGATGGATTATACCTCATTATATCCATTAATTTTGATACGGCTTGTATGACTATTTCAACCTTCTTTCAGCTGCGTCCCCCTCTCCGGCGGTGTGAAACAGACTCAAGAGGAAGTAAAAAAATAAATATAAAAACATAATTCAAAGCGGTAAACACCCACAGCATACAGTTAGCTGTCCTGGATTATGATTTCAACTTCTTCGTCTTTGTGTAATATTACCATTACCATGGTCAGTAGGTGGTGCTTTTATACGAGTTGATCTCTTATCTGGAACATAACCTGCTCCGGAGTAGGTTAGGTGTTCAGCATCAGTTACCATGGTGATCTACTCCGGTAAGAAGTGATCCACCTTCGTAGGACTGAAAACCCCTGACGGGTTGACCCTGAAGTTACCTCGCTAACGCCAAATCCTGCTTCATAGTACAGGCCTCTGGTGTCATATATATTTGGTATCATTTAGCACCACTAAAATAATCTTAATATGAATCTTTTATGAAATAGAGCTTCCATATCAAAAAAATAAAACCGACTTCCTGTTTTTAATAAATGCCTAGAAACACAAGTAGACATTAATGAAATGAATTAAAGTAGCTAAAGGAATGAAGTGCTGGTGATGACCTTGGCCTCTCTTGTTGCAGCCTGTTCCCATCGGCAAGGCAGTTCACCCGCTGCGCTGTCTGCTGCAGAGCAAGCAGCTGAGTCAGTCTGCCATCATACCCGTACAGAGCGTGGAAGGAAACAGTGAAACACAGGAGATTGGACCTCTCAAGGTATATACGTTTTTCTTTTTACGTTTGCAAGCCTGATATTTGTTATACATGACTGCCATAGAAGTAATATTATTGTTTTTCTCAGGTGTCACTAGAACTTGCTACAGGCAACAAAGATTTTGCTTCTGAAAAAAATAAAAGCAAGCTGGCTCAGAGAGACACATCGCCTTCACAAACTGTACCCAGTCCACTGAGAGAAACCAGCTCCAGATCTCAACATGTTGACACTGACAGAGAGGAATTACCAGGTATCTCTTTTAAAGATCCCAGGCTGAATGTTTGGAGCCCTCAGAAACCCTCTCCCCATCCCGGCCTCTGCGCATCTCCTCACAAATCACGGCAGCAGGTGGAGGAGGACCCTGAGGTCCTGCTGCATACGTTACTCATGGTGCCAGATGGAAAGAACTTCACCTGTGGGCCCACGCAGGCTCCAAACGTGTACTTGAACTGTAAACTCTGGTGTGATGAGACGGCGAGATCTGTCATCAGCTGGGGTCGGACAAATCCCTGTTTCAACTTTGTTCAGGTTAGCCCAGGAGATCAAGTCTTCTAACCACATCTTCATTTTTTATTAGACTACAAAAGAAGCTGATTCTCCTATGTTGTAAATGCAGAATCCCACTGACTCCATCCTTGTTTTCAGGTGACTCCTGTGGCTTTAACAACTAAGCTGCTGGAGCGGATGAAGAATAATGTGGTGGTAATCGAGGTGTGGCAGAAGACAGGAAGTTCAGGGCAGGATCGACTCCTTGGTCTCGTTAAATTACCTCTCCACCAGTTCTACATGTCATTTAGGCAAGTCGTGGAAAGACAACATTTTTTTTTAAAACTATTTGACCGGAAATCAGTAGAAAATTGGCTGAATAAGTTGTGAATTGACACAGAATGATTACTAAATATTTCACGTAGTGGTAACTTCCATGGTAAAATTAGAGCTGAAACGAGTAGTCAATTAATCAGTCATTTGTTTTCATTTGTCATTTGTTGTTTGATGAAAATTTATTTGCAACTTATTTGGTAATCGATTGATCTGAAATTGTTGTTTCGTGCAAAAGTACAAAAAATTCACTGGTTCTGACCTCAAATGTTAATATTTATTGTCTTTGTTAGTACTCTATGATAGTAAATTGAATATCTTTGGGTTTTGGACTGTTTGTCGGACAAAACAAGCAATATACGACAACTTCGGCTGCTGGGAAATTGTAACAGGCAAATGATTTATTAAGAAAATAGCCAACAGCATTAATTGATAATGATAATTATCATTAGTAGCAGCCCTAGTAATTAGAAACACATCTGTGAGTTCAGAGCAGGCAAAAGGCTTAAAGGGATCCTTCACACCCTCTTTTATTGAACCTGTCCTCTGGAAGGCGCTATGGTACCAAATAGAATATTTAGTGATCTTTTATTCTACAAATATTAAATTTCTTGACTTCTCAAAATGAAACTCCAGGAATTTTCCACAAGACATTTCACTACACACACCTTGTAAATGTGGACTAAAATGTATCTGTCCCAGTGAGGCTGTATGTGAGACCAGTAACCCTCCTCTCTGTTTTTCTCCCCTGTAGAGATCCAAAGATCGCCCACCTTCTGCTCCAGGCGCAGTACCCTGTTTTAGGGGTGGACTGCTACATGCCAGTCATTGATGTGTCCTCAGGTAGTTGTAAAGGGAACCTCAGGGTTGTTTTGGCTATGGGCCAATCAGAGCAGATAGTTGCCCTGCAGCGCACGAGGGATGAGGAATACGACAGCTTGTCTCATCTGGTGAGACCAGTTCATCTGCTTGATCACCAGCCTCACTCACAAACAAAGGTCTGTGTTCATCTTTGTTACATAATGCTCCAAGCATTTTTTGTGTGTTTTTGTTCTTGTCAAGCAGAGAGTTGCAGGTAAGCAGTACCTTCCAAGGCTGTTCTTAGAAAAGCTCCTTGGGAAGTTGTGCTGATGCACAATAAAGTACTAAAACTGTAAGAAAAAAAATCTGCACTATTAAAAATATTAACAATAATTTAGTGAGTAAACTAGGTGTAACGCTGCTTATATTTATAAATGTAAAGTACTTCGAAAATGTGTGAAGCCTGTGTGTGTGCCTGCGTGCCGGTTTGTCAACTAAGAAATGTCACATCTTTCAACCAAGTGCATGTCTTCTTTGTTTCCTTTTCATATAAGTGAAGAGTACACACCGACTGTGCTGACAGGTTGTCAAGACCCTTTCACCTCCTTTCACTATTGTGTCTCCCCCTCAGCTGATTGCAGCACAAGAGGATACTATGAGAGAGCATCTGTTTGTGATAAGAGTGGAGAAGGTAAACGGGCTGACACCTCTGCAGTCCACCGTGTGGGGTGAGGCTGACTGCTACGTCCAGTACAGTTTCCCCTGTCAGGAGGGTGACCCCGCTGCAACAGTGGACCAAAACCTCACAGAGAGTAGTAAGGCCATTTTATTGTATAAAACCTTCAACCTAAGAATATCCCAAGAAGTTGTTCTTCCCTCTGCGTCAGTCTGATAGATGTACTGTATGTCATCTCCGACAGTTGTGAACCTGAAGCTGTTTCGTACCACCACAACTCTCTGTGTCCCTGATCCGCTGTTTGGCCACACTGAGACTCATGTGCTTCTGGCTCCTGATGGAGTTCCTGTTCAGAGGCTGCTGCTCAGCTCTCTTTCAAGTGAAGGCCTAAGCAGTGGAGGGGGTGTCCAGTTTGACGTGTGGTGTAGGTATGTGATTGTTGCTCTCTTGTCTAACTGGAAAAACTGACACAGCAAAAATGTCACAGGTTTCCTGTGCACAAATCCTGATCCAATTTTTAATTGCAATTTCATAGCTTAGAATTAGGGCTAATTTAATCGTGATTAATCGCAAATTAATCATACATTTTGTATCTGTTAAAAGTGTACCTTAAAGGGAGATTTGTATTTAATCATTTAATACTCTTATCAACCTGGGGGTTGGCAAATATACTTCTTTTATGCAAATGTTTGTATATATTTAGTATTAGAAATCAATGAACAACACAAAACAATGACAGATATTGTTCAGAAACCCTCACAGGTACTGCATTTAGCATAAAACAATATGCTCTAATCATAACATGTCAAACTGCAGCCCAACAGGCAACAACAGCTGTCAGTGTGTCAGTGTGCTGACTTGACTATGACTTGCCCCAAACTGCATGTGATTATCATAAAGTGGGCATGTCTGTAAAGGGGAGACTCGTGGGTACCCATAGAACCCATTTACATTCACTGATCTGGAGGTCAGAGGTCAAGGGACCCCTTTGAAAATGGCCATGACAGTTTTGGAGTCTTATTTAGCCTCCTTCGCATCGAGGTAGTATCATGACATGGTTGGTACCAAAGGACTTGTATTGGTCCATACAAAGGACTTGTATGGACCAAAGGACAGGTTTATTAGTTTCATATGATACCAGTATCTTCACTCTAGCTTTAAAGGGATTGTTTGTAAGAATCAGAAATTGCTTGTTAACAGCGACACCTGTGGCCGTTAAGTCAACGAAAGTCAGCGTCAGACTCGCGCTTGCTCGCTCTAAATAGACATGAACGAGCATCGCTCAAAACAACGAGGAGACACACGTCAGCTAAAAGCACAATATCACTCTATATTTCAGCTGCTTGGCAGTAATGTTAGCTGACCAGACGAAGGTCTCTCCATGAATCAATGCTGATCCTAGTGTTGGCTTTTCCTGCTTCAGTCTTCAGCCTTCAGCCTCGTCCGCGGCCGGAGGGAGACACCGGCAACCGGTCGGAGACGATAACGTTTCTCTCTGCGGAGCCCCGTCACTTCACAAGACACGGGAAACCTCTGTTGGTCTGGAGGAGCTGCAGCAGTTATTTCTGCACAAACGTCCACTGTATATTCACTAGATATTCTCAGAGCTAAACTAACTCTTCTGCAGTGTGTAGTGTGCGCACATGCACGTGAGAGTGGAGCAAGCTGAGTGAAGGAGAGCAGGCAGAGGAGCAGAGTACAGCAGAGACTCCGGCCCTGGAGACCAAAGCTATGGTCTCCCCCGCGTCCTCCGACTGCGGCCAACACTGTTTAACAGACGGGCTTCACTAGATACAACTTTGTGGTTTTGGTGCTTCCGTGTAGTTTGTGTTGGAGTCTCATCTGAACAGCGTAGCCACACGCGAGCGCGCATGGGACACCGACCCGGGTGATTTATACGTGTAAGAATCAGAAATGCTTGTTAACAGCGACACCTGTGGCCGTTAAGTCAACGAAAGTCAGCGCCCTGTTGCTCGCGCTTGTGCTCACTCTACATAGACATGAAGGAGTATCGCTCAACACAGTGAGGAGACACACGTCAGCTAAAAGCACAATATCACTCTATATTTCAGCTGCTTGGCAGTAATGTTAGCTGACCAGACGAAGGTCTCTCCATGAATCAATGCTGATACTGTGTTTTCCTGCTTCAGCCTCCGGACCGCGGCCGGAGGGAACAGGGGAGACACCGGAGTTTTGGTCGGAGACGATAGCGTTTCTCTCTGCGGAGCCCCGTCACTTCACAAGACACGGGAAACCTCTGTTGGTCTGGAGGAGCTGCAGCAGTTATTTCTGCACAAACGTCCACTGTACATTCACTAGATATTCTCAGAGCTAAACTCTTCTGCAGTGTGGAGTGTGCGCTCATGCACGTGAGAGTGGAGCGAAATAGCGAGAACGAGCGCGGTGTGTGAGTGAAGGCAAGCAGGTAGAGGAGCAGAGTACAGCAGAGACTCCGGCCCTGGAGACCAAAGCTACGGTCTCCCCCGCGTCCTCCGACCGCGGCCAACACCGTTTTGCAAGACGGGCTTCACTAGATACAACCAAGAGGTTTTGGTGCTTCCGTGTAGTTTGTGTTGGAGTCTGAACAGCATAGCCACACGCAAGCGCGCTTGGGACACCGACCGGCAATGATTTATACGTGTAAGAAGTTACAAACAGTCCCTTTTTAAAACGAGCGCGTTACAACCTAAAAATCGCAAGTTGTGTTAAAGAAATTAGTGGCGTTAAAACAAATTTGCCTTAACCCGTTATTATTGCGTTGACTTTGACAGCCCTACTTAGAATGGCTTAATACTTACTGGTTTCATATAAACAATTTGTATGTCTCTGCAGATATTATTATCCAAACGTTCGAGACCAGCTTGTGGCCAAAGGAATGCTTCCGTTGTCCAAACTGTGTGCCATGGTCACCATGCAGAGACAGCATCCCAACGAGGCTCAAATGTTCTCCCTGCCCCTGATTCCCAGGACAGACAGTCCCACAGGACATCAGCCTCAGCCCTCAGGTACACAGACACACAGAGTAATGTCAATATATTACTGCAATTACACATGTAGTATCTTAAATGTTGTGACTGATCTGTTGTGTTTCTCAGGCTTACTAGATGTGTGCATTCGGTACAAGCACCGACCTGTGAGACCCGAAGGTCAGACTGGTAAAGGAGCTGCCTCTCGTGTTGTGACGCTTGTGGTTCAAGTGCACAGAGCATCAGGTCTGCAGGCCGCAGCAAGGTACATCACTACCACTGTCCTCCTGGGAGCTTTATTTGTCTTAATGGAATGGAATCTCTCTTGTCAATCATAAAATGTTGTCTTTGTTTAGAGAGCTGTGTTTGCTAGGGTAAATATTTGTGAAACTGTTCTTTATTGTGGGATGACAAGTAGGCAGGTTCTGGGTTTGTGAAGGGCGGTCGTTCAAGGGGAAATAAGACAAATAAGACATGGAGTAGTTACTCTTTAAGATGGTCGTATCGGGTCATGCCAGCTAGCCATCAGTTAATGTTGTCTATGTTTTATTTGCCGAGTTAGAGTTCTCACTGCTGCCACTTCTGCCACCAGTCTAATTACATTGAAAGAGACAATGCTGTTATAGGGTTAGTTTCGAGATGAACAATTGAAATGACATCCAGCTCCATTAATTGGTCTGATGGCAAGTGTTTCAGCAGCAGAGATCTCAAAACTTATGCTGAAAGTATTTGCTAATTTCTTCCTTAAAGACCATTTCACAGTTGTAAACTTAAACATTCCAAATGTGCCCCAGTTCATTTCCTGTTGCAGTGTATGTGAATGACACCCGCTGACAGGAAGTAAACACGGACCCAAGCTGGTGCCTAGCAATGCAATTCTGTTGAGATGGTCTATACATATTTATACTGCCCCAAAGTCTTCAGTCTATTGGGCTTCTGCCTCTCTGTTTCAGGGTTTTATCAGAACGAGATGAAAGATTCAGCTACTTTGCCGGTGTGGGAGTGAACTCGTACGTCACAGTGGAGCTCTCCTTCCTGCCTGAGACTGAGAGGAGGTGCACCCGCGTAAATGCCCGGACCTTCTGCCCGGAGTTCGACCACCACATGGAGGTGTCCTGCGATCTGTTGTCTCAGAGGAGCAGTGGACAAACCTGCAGCCTGGCGGAGCAGCTGAAGGAAGCCTCTGCTGTCTTCACTGTCTGGAACAGAGACAGTCGCAAAGGTTGTTTTATTTACCACAATTACCTATTAATGAAAATGTTTTTACATAAATGTATACATTGGAATGTATATTATTTGTTTTTGCAGTAACATCTTATATGCAAGTGATATTTTTATTATTGAACAGGCAGTGTTCCCACTTTTATCCAGCTTATCCTTTAATAAAAATATGTACAGGATACATTCAAATGAACACTAAATCCGTCCACATAATTAGTTTGTTATTGTCAACAGCTTCTCCAAGTTGTATATAAATATGGTGAATACATCATGTTGTTCCACAACTTACCTTTTGTTAAAGAAATCTTCTATAGAAGCAGTATTTTTGCAGGTATTTAGTTTTATTGTTATTTAATATTTGTCTATAAGTTACTAATTAGTTTTGTGCTATTTGTTGCAGCAGTGCACACTCATAAGCCAAAGGATGTGATGTTGGGCACAGTGAAAATACCTCTTGCTGATCTCATCCATAAAAGAACAGGTATGCTGCTCTCTTAGTGACTGCTGAGTCAAATAGATTTTCTGACAAACACATAGTCATTTTTGTTTCTTTTCTGACCATAAAGGTATTTCTGGCTGGTTTGGAGTATATTTACCTCAGGAAACAAGTTCTTCTCAGCACCAGCACATCTTGGTCGGGGGCCTGGAGATCTCTGTCAACTTCGCCCACCACTCAGACAGGGAAGGAGTCATTAAAGCTGCTCAGGGTTTGAGCTGGGAAATGGCCCAGAATGAAATGCAAGATGAGGAAGAAGCTAGGGGGGACAGCGTGAGAAAAATGTCATTGACTTTTTCGATGCCTAGAGCGTGGCTACCTGTCCACTGCTTGCTTCTGCCGGGCCTCAGTGAGCTTGAGCGCTCTACCTACTGCTACTTCAGGTACAAGTTCTACGACCAGGAGGCCTCCTGCTCCCAGATGAAACACCCCTCTGTTGAGAAGGGAGGCCAGGCCACGGTGACTTTTCAGGGAAGTAGAACTGTGGAGCTAAGGAGTACTCAGCCCTTGATGTGGTATCTTCGAGAGGAGAGGCTGGAGGTCCAGGTGTGGGTTGCCTTTACAAAAGACAAAACCCGAAGACCCCGAGACACGGACCGACTGGTGGGTTCAGCGTTTGTCGATCTGTCCTCTCTTGCGAAGACGCCCAAGCAGAAGCTTACTCTCAGTGGTAAGACAATATTAATTGTGTTATAAATTAACTGATTATTGTTGCTTTAGTAAAATCATGGCTGTATTTTAAAAAAAATTTTACACCGTTTTTATTGTGCTTTTAACAACTGCAACAACTCTCCACATGAGAGATCATACAAAGTATAAGAATAATAGTTATACATTTGTAATAAACAATCTGTAATATAATACAAATTTACATTTCACAGAAGATTGTGCCTTACTAATAGAAAGAAAGTAATAATTAAATCAAATATAATAATATTAAAAACATTAACCAAAAAATAAAATCAAATAAAAAAAGGGAGTAGATGCCTATTACCCCCGTCAGCGAACCAATTGGTGTATGTGCATATCATCATGGCTGTATCATGGCTGTATTTCTGAGTGTAATCACAGTTTAGTGGTTTTGCAGGAGTGTATCCGCTGTTCAGACGCTCAGCAGCAGATCTACAAGGGGCTGCTCTCAGGGTGCACATCACCCTGACAGCAGGCTTTGTCCCTGCGGAGGGACCTGCTGGAGTTGACACCCAGGTGGACTCAGACAGCCAGGTGGAGCTCTTATCAGAAGAGGTGGAAGCATCCGATCAACCCCCCTCGCCCACTACACCCAAAACATCTCAAAGCAGACACAAGAATAAGTCCTCCAGAACAACTCCAGACATCACATCGGTGCAGCACACAGAAATGAGCATGGATGAATCTTTCCCTGTGACTGTTGCAGTGGATCGGGCGATGCACCTGAATTTGAAGGGTGAGTTTGTGACCTGAAATCTTTTTTCACCTCCACCTTTTTTTTGTTTTTTTTAAACAAACATTATCATTAACCCTCTGAGACCCACAGTAGACCCGTTTTTGTCTTTTTGAGGGGGGTACAGGGGGTCTTTAGGGGGAGATAGCAGGTCAGCAGTATTAGTCACATAGAAGTGGTGTACATCATCTGAAAGCTGGGAACCTGAAGATTAATTTGAGATGCAGCCCAGCACTGAGGGTCAAGTTGTTCATCAGAAATAAACATGAATTAATTAATTAAAATAAATTGTGAAAGTGTATAAGGACTTAGAACATTATAATATAAAAGTATATGATGGCCATTCACACGCTCTATTATGTCTCATAAGCAATTTTTTGGTTGATAGCATTTGTTACACCGGTTGGTGCTAAATGTAACTATTTGTTACCGCTCAAGAGTTGATAAAAATTATCAGTAATCCCTCCAAGATACCACATGAAGACACCAAAACCTTGAGGAACACCATAGAAAAAGCCATGCTGTGATTTGGGATCAAAAACTTTTGACATTTGGAGATTTCTGCAAGAATTGCATTTTTCAGTGATTGGATGGCGAGCACTTGTGTTCTGGAAACTGCTCAGAAACCCCCTTATTGTCAATCTAGCTAGGAAAGCCATCCATCCTCTGAATGCTCTAGGTCTCTAGTCTGATCCATCCATCCTCTGAATGCTCTAGCTCTCTAGTCTGATCCATCCATCCTCTGAATGCTCTAGGTCTCTAGTCTGATCCATCCATCCTCTGAATGCTCTAGGTCTCTAGTCTGATCCATCC
>CAKALU010065551.1:43679-57393 GCA_916700995.1 Hozukius guyotensis
CGAAACGAAGCCAGACGTGTGACAGCGCCCCCCTCCTCCCCCCCCCACCAACGCTCCTCCGCTACCTTTAATTAAAGCTGTCAGAGCAGATAAACTCTGCTGTTACGCAACAGTTACATAAGGAGCCGTTTACAGTCAACAAGGGGCAGCGTGGACAAACAGAGACGCAACTCTCAGGAGGACGATTAAAACAAACAGGTCTGCGTTAGTTATACTGCCGTACTAAACTATAAAACGTCTGCACACACGGGTCAGAATGGGCTAATAAACCAGGATTGTGATGGTTACTGTTTCTGGGTTGATTTCCAGCTCATTGCATTTTTGGTATTTTTAAAACAGAGCCAGGCTGGTTGTTTACCTCTGGTTCCAGTCTTTATGCTAAGCTAGCTCTCTAGTCTGATCCATCCATCCTCTGAATGCTCTAGGTCTCTAGCCTGATCCATCCATCCTCTGAATGCTCTAGCTCTCTAGTCTGATCCATCCATCCTCTGAATGCTCTAGGTCTCTAGTCTGATCCATCCATCCTCTGAATGCTCTAGGTCTCTAGCCTGATCCATCCATCCTCTGAATGCTCTAGGTCTCTAGTTTGTGGCTGTAAAGTTTCATGAGGCTGTGATTATCCTAGAGGTCACCACAGGTCATTTTATACAGGGAGGTCAATGAAATGTCTCCTATGGGGACTGACATCATCTCACATGAATACAGTTGGGCTCATTGGATCCACCAGAGTCTCAGCTCATAATCGACTTCTAAAACGTCCGTCCGTTCCTCAGCTACCAAACATCACTACTATGAACACACACACCTCTGCACTCAGTTCCCTTCGCTGGGGGTCCGTGGGGCGACCGGCACTCAGAGGGGCGGGGGGGTGAAATAATACCCGAGCCCTCCACCGCCAAGCTCCTTGATCCTCCGGGGCCAGTCAGACAGGAAGTGCTTTAATCAAGGCTTCCTGCGCTGCCTTGTTTTGTCTGAGGCAGAGGAGGAGAGAGGGGAAGAGTAATGCATCCAGCAGCTGTTGTTGCAGGAGGCCAGAGTGGCTCGGCTGAACACGACAAGAGAGCTTCAGCAGCTTCAGCAAGAAGCAACCCAGTCACCAGAACGCATGTTTCTGCAAACCATGGGAGACGCTGAATGTTTCTGAACCAAAAATAGGTTTCATAAATATGTTAATCTTGTATCAAGCTTGCAGAAATGACGCGTAGTTAACGTTGTGAAACTATTAGTTAGGTTTAGGCAACAAAACTCTTTGGTTATGTTAGAAAAAAGATCACGGTTTGTATTAAAATAATAACGTAACTACATACAAAGTGGGGGTAGGCAGTATATTTTTGGCATCATTGGGCAAATATTCCATCCTCACCTAACTGAGGACATTTGCAAGGCGTTCTAATGACATGCAAAAAGGCTAAAATGCGTACTCATGACACGGAATGTACCGGGTGGTCTTCTGCTGCTGTAGCCCATCTGCTTCAAGGTTCGACGTGTTGTGCGTTCAGAGACTGCTGCTCACTGGATATGTTCTCTTGTTCGGACCATTCTCTGTAAACCCTAGAGATGGTTGTGCGTGAAAATCCCAGTAGATCAGCAGTTTTTGAAATACTCAGACCAGCCCGTCTGGCACCAACAACCATGCCACGTTCAAAGTCACTTAAATCCCCTTTCTTCCCCATTCTGATGCTCGGTTTGAACTTCAGCAAGTCGTCTTCACCACCTCTAGATGCCTAAATGCATTGAGTTGCTGCCATGTGATTGGCTGATTAGCTATTTGTGTTAACAAGCAATTGAACAGGTGTGCCTAATAAAGTGGCCGGTGAGTGTATATGCGACGAAACGTGGTAGAACGTGGTCATAGATGTGGTCGACAAACTCCCCTCGTGCCTCTGCATGTGGGCTCTTAGCTTCCTTGTTTTGACTATCATGTCTTCCCACTGAGGTCCTCGTTGTTTGACTGCCAGTTTTGTCTTCAGCATCTCACCACAGTTCAACAACAAGCCCATTATCAGTACTAATAATAAATATCAGAACTTGTGGCGAGACAAAATCGGACAATGGACGCATTGTTGAGGGAGACATGAGCTCAACTAACAGGCACGTTTATCTCCGTGAACCGGTTTTCTGTCACACGACACGGCAGTAGAACCTCACGGGGACAGTTGAGGTGTACGGAGAGACGAAGGCTTTTAGAGCTAACAGACTTAAAACAAACTGGAACTGGAAGGTTGCTGGTTCAAAAGCTTTGAAACTTCGGATTCAGGAGGTGAATAAGAACCGCACCCACCTCCTCATAGAACCCAATGAGCTCGAGACACTTCTGCTCTCACACAGCCAAAATCTCTCTGACGATGCAGAGCCCAGTTTATATTATTAATAATTCATAAAACAGGATTGTGGTTGCAACTGTGACACACCGTGGAGCTGAGGAAGAGTTAGAATCTATTGAAAAGTCATAATCTGTGGTTTGGTTTGGCAGTAGCATGGTGCATGTTTACATGTCGTGCAGAAGTCTAGACATTTTTTAATTAATTTAGCATCTCAGTAGCTGTTTCACATCCGTGTTCTCACCATTATGGGTTGAGGAAGAAGACGCCGCGGCTTCAAAGAGCCGTTGGGATGTGTGGGGGCGTTTTCATTTGATTGACAGATCACACTATGACACACTCACTTGTTGTATTCTTGTGAGCTCCACCCGGTTGGAGGAGAACATCTTCACCCTAATTTAAGTTGTAAAGGTCGTCGATCCTGTTTAACAGCTGAGAACTACTGTAAGGCTTTCTTATCCTGGTCCGATTTTACCTCCATTATCTGTGCATTGGCTCCCATGTTCTTTTCGGATTCAAGGTCACTAATTACTATTAAACATTAATTGATTTATCTCATATTACTGAAATGTTCTGTTCCGATGAACCAACCTGTTATCTGAGGTTCTGTTATCAGACCTTACAGCTACACTGAAGACCAAAGGTCACTGAAGCTCTGGAAAGGTTTAAAGCATGTCACGGATTACCAACTCAAATGTTCCTTTATTAGCCGCCATGCTAGCGGCGTGTTCTAGGCATGACCATGTCGGTTGGTCCACACCGAAATCATCTCAACAACTATGGGATGGATTGCCGTGGTGTTTTGTGCAGACGTTCATGCTCCCTACAGGATGAATCCTGCTGACTTTGGTGATCCCCTCTCCTGACTTTTCCTCTTGCACAAACACATACTGTTGATGTGATTGCTATGTAATTTGGTAAACATTCATGGTTCCCAGAGGAAGAATCATGAAGAGGTTTATGTTTGCGGTTATAAGTCTCAGCTACTTTGTGTTTAATTCTAATTAGCAAATGCTAGCATGCTAAATTAAGATGATGAACTCACTTTCACTTTGCGCACGAGCAGACCCGTTTCCTCAGCAATTCCAATCCAATTTCCAACTCCAATTTTGCCCATTTTAAATAGCAATGCACCAATGTGACCTTTAAAGGGAAGTGGAGATGACACTCTGATTGGTTTAATTCATGTTACACCCAGATTATGCATCGCTTAACGCCAGGATCAGACTACGCAATATGTTTGACGGTTACGATGGTCACTATGTCAGATTAGACGATTGAGAGTCATAAATTATTGTCATGACTTGGCCGCGACACATGACAGACTACACGTCGGTGCCCTGTTCCGACAATACACACTCTCCCGGCACCGCCGTCTTAACATACGGGCTTACCGGGGCTCAAGCCCCCCCGGGCCCGACCATGTAAAGGGGCCTGACCATGTAAAGGGGCCCACGAGGCTCCGGGGGAAAACAATACAAATATAATTCTTAGGGAGAAGAGAAAGCGGGCGCATAACGGGATGCTCCATGACGCAAAGACGCAACGGCGGTGGTGTTTTTTTACTCCGACACAACCTAGATTAGGGCCACATTGAGAAAAAAAAAAAGAAATCTGAGATTTCGAGAATAAAGTCATAATATTATGAAGTAGTAATTTTACGTGTTATTTTTCTCGTAATATTACGACTTTTTTCTCTTAAAGTTATGACTTTATTCTCGTAATATTCAGACTTTATTGTGTAAATCTCAGATGTTTTTTCCCTCAATGTGGCCCTAATACTCCGTAGTACATTGTCTCTTTGGCCCTCACTGCATTAGACTTATATACTATATATTTAGACTATAAACTGTGTTACCTTCATCACAATGATCAAATGTTTTGCGGCTCCAGACAGATTTTTTTTTTGTTTTTGCTTAAAATGGCTCTTTTGATAGTAAAGGTTGCTGACCCCTGGTGTAGGCTGAACCGGGCATAACTTGCAAAAGTAGAGTTGGACACGCCCTAAATGCCCTTTCTTCATGCACTATAGATCGTCCTCAATCTTGTTTGCGCTCTATGTTAAATGCTGACATCAACAGTTAGCTTCAGCATTGTCCCCGATCTGAAACAGATCATCAGAGTACAGAGGGAAGGACAGGTTAGCGTTGATCGAGTGCACAGACATCGGAGGCCTGTGACTGTTCTGTTCTCTGAGTGCAAAGAGGATGAAACATGCTGAACGGTGTTTATCTTATCTAGTGATATGAAGGTTGTGTCCTCCTAAAGTCTCGTCCTCTTTCTCTGTGTCTCAGTCTTGTTATGTCTTCATGTCTCTCTCGTCGGTGTGAGTCACAGCTGAACACCACGACTCGTCCTTCTTCTGTTCTCGCTCTGGGAAACTTTAACTCACAACACATTGATGTGACTGATAAGAGCTGTGAGCATGTTTGTTGACATAAGTCACGCCGTAAAATTACCTTTAGTGGTGTCCAGCATAACCAGGAACTTATTGTTTCAAGTGTTTGTTCATTTGATAAGTACTTTCTTAAGACTGTGTTCTCATCTGTCCCACGTTATGAAAAGCTGCTGCCATCCACAGTTCTTCTGGTTGCCCTGTCTGTATATTATGATTATTTGAACATTTGAAAAGTGTCACTCTCCTGATGCTGTAAACTCACGTTGGACATAGCTTCTGTCTTTGTGGTCAGCCGTAGCCGTTGACGACGCACACCTTTGTTTCCACAGGTGAGAACTTTCCATTGGTTGGACAGCAGACTAGTTAAAGTGTGTGATTTTCATGTTTATATCCAAACAGCTGGTGACCTTCTTGGTTTCTCAGAAAAGTTCCCACGGCATCAACGGCTCACATTCCCAGAAATCAGCAGAGTAAAAATATCAGACCGCCATGACTGTTGTTGACACATCACCGACCTGTGCAGGTATCGTCTGTCTGTCTGTTTCTGATGCAGCGTTCACACCGTTATGACTAGTGAAGTGTCGTCGTCATCGACATTTTCTAGAACTGAAAAGAGTAGAAATAGTTTTATCATGAAAAGCCACATTGAAGATGGGAAGTTCTTCCTCTAGTCTTCAGGAGTGGTATTCACCGAAAACATTACGTCACAGGTAGTATTGTTGTCTGTGCAGTCAGTATGGATCTAGTTCTGTATCTGGTTGCAGAGCTGATTCTTGTTTCAGACACACTTCTGTTGACCCGGATCTCTCTCACCTCCCACTAGTGTTACGTGAGCTGGAGACACCAGAGAACAGGACGTAACTGATGCTGCTCAGACAGTCGGTGATACTTGTCACCAGGCTCAATCAGCAGGTATATCTTTTAATATTCAGTTGGATTGTTGCTGAATTTAGGTCCATGAATCCATCGTTTCTTTTTCCATCCAAGAACCCGTAACGTTAGCAAGGATGCTGCTTATTAGTGCAACAGGTTAAGCAGCTAAATTGACTTCTGAAGAACCAGTTTTGTGCAGCAGAGGAGATGTTTTAATATTTAGATGCATGCATGATTGCATCAATACAGCAAGATGTTTGTTCATTTGTACGTCTTTTATATACATTTACATTCCCGTACAACTAAACTGCATTCTCAATTACACACGTTTTAAACGGCCTGATCTCGGGCACGGCGCAGCACAACTCGGCGCGCTAAAATTGGTAATGGAAAAGCAAAATCAGCACGGCATGGTGTGACTCGGCGCAGCCACAAGTGCCAATGGAAAAGCTCTGTAGTTGACTGGCAACTATTTCCCAAGACGT
The DNA here is from genome assembly GCA_916700995.1 of Hozukius guyotensis. Taxonomy (NCBI): domain Eukaryota; kingdom Metazoa; phylum Chordata; class Actinopteri; order Perciformes; family Sebastidae; genus Hozukius; species Hozukius guyotensis. Next base: position 49,757 of record CAKALU010065551.1, read on the forward strand.
CAAACTATTCCTTTAACAATGGCCTAGAAATTTGGGGAAATTCAACTTCAGTTAGCAATTTAAACCTGCAGGCAATGGATGAGTTTACCTTCCATTCTTCTTTTAAAATAATAAGCATCCGCTTTATGAATGCAGAATGTCACAAGAACCTGGACTCGTCTTGTGTAAAACACGATACCGTGGAAGTCTTACACAACACGGAGGGGTGATAAAGTTGAGCAGCAGACACCGTATCTCTGTTGGATTGGTTGAAGCTGTGCCAAAGCTGAGTCACATATTGTCACAATATGCCCCTGAGTAACACAACATCCTACCTCACCTTGCCACCAACATATCAGCAATCAATCCTTATCAGCTCAACAATAGGCCTCCAATCTCCCTCCTTATCCTGACAGGTACGCCCGCCAACGCCACCGCTGCCGCTGCAGGGCTCAACCAACCTGCTCCCGCTCTGGTTCCCATCGCCGTGGATAAAGCTGAAAAGGGAAAAGGGGAGTTTTCCCATCTCTTTTTCTCACGCCGGTCATATCCAGAACACAGAGGCTTAGTTTACGGAGACCTACCGCTGCAAACTTGGCGACGGCGGCGGCATCTCGCAGATCAGCTGCACCGATCAATCATCGCTCGATCGCTGGCAGTTAATTAAGAACAAAGGAGAGCACAGTGACGGCTCCTGAATGGAGGTCACAAGAAAAAAAGTAGAACAGCAGCTGCACTTCAGAGGAAGATAGAGAAGACTTACGTGACAATAAAACAATCTGACACCTAAACTAGCACCTACAGATTAAGGCGGTGCACAACCATTATTTTATAGCTGACAATGTGTCTAGACCAGGGGTCAGCAACCTGCGTCTCTTCAGCTCCTCTCCAGTGGCTCCCCGTGGATATTTAAACATGGAAATGAATAACTGTTCTTTGTTTACATTTTCATTTTTATTTATCATTGTTGTAGGTCTATGGTACGACGGTACGACGGAGTATTAGGGCCACATTGAGGAGAAAAAACACATCTGAGATTAAGAGAATAAAGTCATAATATTATAAAATTTTACGTGTTATTTTCTTTTTTCTCGTAAAGTTATGACTTTATTCTCGTAATATTACGACTTTTTTTTCATGAAAGTTATGACTTTATTCTCGTAATATTATGACTTTTTTTCTCGTAAAGTTACGACTTTATTCTCGTAATATTACAACCTTTTTTTCTCGGAAAGTTATGACTTTATTCTCGTTATATTACGACCTTTTTTCTCGTAGTTGTGACTTTATTCTCGTAATATTACGACTTCTTTTCATGAAAGTTATGACTTTATTCTTTGAGTCCATAGAAACCCCGTCTGACTGACTAAATCCCTAAGTGATGTAAACCTGTGAGAGTCTCCAGCGTAGTTTCGTCCTTTATCAGAGGGGGTCCCTTTTTTTCTCCCCAAAACCCAAATCAGGGCAACGCTGCCAATTTTCTTCCCCCCATGTACGCTGCTGGAAACCGAGAGGAAATGAACAATGACTACCTTTTTTTTAATAATTAGAGATAATAACCTCCATCAGCCATGACTTCATCTAATGAGCGTCTAATGGAAAACAACACAGTGTGTATCTAAGCAATCAGACCTCAACCTTTCATTGCTGTTTTCCTTTTTCCCAGTTTTACTAGCATCCTCCAGGCTCCTATGAATTTACTTACCCCCCCCCCCCGGACCCTTTATTAATGAGCCCGTACTGTTGTTGTTGTGGGTCTCTGAGAGGTCGCTGTCATTAGACTGATGAGGAACCAGCAGCGTGCTCATTTACTCTTCAATGTTTCCGTTTGATTTGTGCCAAGTTGGGTGGATTAAATCAGACCTCCTGACTAAATACCTGCAGAGGTATAATCACTTGTGACATTTTGTTCCGAGGGGACGGATGTAGAGATGTAGAGACGTAGAGATCTGATTTTATTTGGGTATGGAATGTGCATGTATGCCTTGTAAACACAACAGGGATGCTTTTGTTAGTATTTCAGTTACAAATGATTGATTAAGGCCAGAAAAAAACAGAAAGTCTCTCCTGTAGGTGGGAACTATTACTCTACTCTCTAATATAAGAAAGCCTAAAACTTGGTAAATCTATTTGGTTTTTGCATCTTTCCCCTTTAAACAAACACATGAACCTGTATAATTCAATGCATTGTTATACTCTAGCACCGTTAGCTGCTAGCCGTATTGAGAGCCGTGTGGAGGCTATCCCACGATCATAAGATAAGTGAAATTCTTGTGCCAGAGATTGCTCAAAATTACAACAAGTTCAAGTGTATAAATTAAAAAGTACTATTTCTAGCATCAGTGCCTAACACAGGGGTCAGCGACCTTTACTATCAAAAGAGACATTTTAGGCAAAAAAAAAACAAAAATCTGTCTGGAGCTGCAAAACATCTGATCATTGTGATGAAGGTAACACAGTTTATAGTCTAAGTATATAGTATATAAGTCTAATGCAGTGAAGGCCAAAGAGACAATGTACTACGGAGTATTAAGGACACATTGAGGAAAACACATCTGAGATTTACAGAATAAAGTCAGAATATTACCAGAAAAAAGTCGTAATATTACGAGAAAAAAGTCGTAATATTACGAGAATAAAGTCATAATATTACGAGAAAAAATTTCGTAATATTACGAGAATAACGTCATAATATTACGAGAATAAAGTCATAATATTATGAGAAAAAAAGGCTTAACATTACGAGAATAAAGTCATAATATTACGAGAAAAAAAGGCTTAATATTACGAGAAAAAAGTCGTAATATTACGAGACAAAATGTCGTAATATTACGAGAATAAAGTCATAATATTACGAGAATAAAGTCATAATATTACGAGAATAAAGTCATAATATTACGAGAAAAATTTTCGTAATATTACGAGAATAAAGTCATAACTTTACGAGAAAAAAAGAAAATAACACGTTAAATTACTACTTTATAATATTACGACTATTATGACTCTAAACTATAGAGTACGGTCTAAGACCTGCTCTATATATAAAGCGTCTCGAGATAACTTCTGTTATGATTTGACGCTGTATAAAAATAAGTTGAATTGAATTGAATTGCAAACAGTCCCTTTAAGTGCAGATGCACCGTGGTTAAATTAAAGTTTCAAATGTATTTTGTCATTGTGGCTCTGACTTTTGCTCTCCTCACTCTCTGTAGCTTGTGCTTTCAAAGTTCTGAGTTGTTCTATTACGCTCATTCTGAGTTGCTTTGTCTGAACTCGGTGCTGTTTTTAAGGCCGGAGGGGGCCTCAACATGACATCATCGGGGTCAGTTTAAACCCAACATGGACCACATGACAGCCAGAGTGCTCAGACAGATCCATAACAGCAGTCTCAAAGAAAAACCTTTGTCTCTTACAGACTTTGGAACAATCTCTCTAATGAGCTTATAGGTCATCTCGGACTCTATCAGCTGTCAATCATTTCTTAAACCACTGTGTGTACGGTAGCAACAGCACAATAAACACGACAAACAGTCTCCAACATGAGTCAAATGAAATCCTTTGTGACACAGTTGGGAGTGACTGCAGGTCTGTTGTGTTGTGAAATGGCAGCACTAAGAAAGACTTCTCAGCGTGATCCAGTTCAACAACAGTTTGAGTGGATAATTGCAGGACTTCATCCATTAATCATTCATTTCAAGTCTTTTTAAGTCCGTTTGTCTTTCTCCCTTTCAACTCGTCCGCTCTGCGTTTTTGGACACATCTGTTGCACCACAGGATGCCTCTCTTCTTTTCACGCTAATCTCAGGCTTGTTTCTTTCTCCTTCCTCCGTGGTACTTACCTCATCACCTGCTCTGTCACTTCAGAGAGGCAGAGGACTCGGTGAGCCTGCCGGGAGACAAAGGAGACATTGTTCAAACCTGTCCCACAAACATCCAGCGACACAGAAAAGAGGCTGGCTGACACCCACACAGCCTCCCGATCTAAGACGCAGTGTGAGCCATGCAGGTGTGGAGGTGTAGTCAGTGCACGGCGGTGGTGAGTTCACCTCACACATGCTTTCATCTTCTAAAACATTCCCCTCTCAGGCTGAGATGCTCAACCAGACAGAAAGTATTTCTTCTGCTTCACGCAGACAACATGAACACCTACACCTGATTGGATGAATCCTAAATTATCCACCACATTTATTTCTGAATAAATCTGAGGTCAGAAAGAAGCAATAAACAATCTCTTGCCTTTAATATAAGCACAGGATGGAATTAAAGAAAAGTTATATATACTAGTGCAGTGCCCGTTCAAAGTAGGGATGCAACGATACCACTTTTATTCAGACCGAGTACAAGTACTTACATTTGGGTAGTCGCCGATACCGAGTACTGATACGAGTACTTCTCTGTGCCAAAAGACCCTCGTTAACAGCCAGCTGGAGGGTGTGAGCGACACACGGCAGGCTGGGGAGTCCCGCATACGAGGCGGTGCGCCGCCACCGGCTCTAGGTCGGTTTGGAAAGGCTCGGGGCGAAGGTGGCTCGCGGCCGCAGCTTTACAGCGCTCTCTCCCCGGACCTCGCCGCACCGTGACGGGGCTCCCTGCTCCCGATGCGACTGACGACTGGGGCCCCAACCGCGTCGTGCCGCGGTCCACGGAAAAAGGCGCCAGGGGTCTGCGGCGATGTCTGCAACCCACCCGACCCGTCTTGAAACACGGACCAAGGAGCCTAACGCGCGCGCGCCGGCTGAGGTGGGATCCCGGTCCAGCGGGGTCGGCCGGTCCAGCGGGGTCGGCCGCACCACCGGCCCGTCTCCCCCGCACCGTCAGGGAGGTGGAGCGTGAGGACCCGAAAGATGCTGACGAGAGGTTAACTTCACGCTGCTGTAAAGTGGTATCGGTGCCGTTGTATCGGAGCCGTTTTGCGAGTACGAGTACATGAGCACAGTATCGGACCCGATACTGGTATCGGTATCGGTGCATCCCTACTGTAGACTTGTAGTCTTGTTTTGTAGTACGCCTTATCATTTTGGTTTTCATTTAGTTTGGCCTTTATGCTTCCCTCATGTTGCCCCCTGTGTTGACTTTGTGTTTAAACTGCCATTCATGAATGCATACTTGTGGGGTGTGCCATATTCTTCTTGGAATGGATGTGTAATGGCCCCTAAAGGCATGATCATACTCTACATGAAGCACCTTTATTTACTTCTGGAAAGGCTGAACATGTTCATTCACCTTCACAGGATCCTGTACAGATGTTAGCTACAGCTTTCTAGCACGCAAGGCTACGCACCGACAGCTCAGGCGCTGACTGATCTCAGAACTCCAACAGGACTTACTATCTGGTTGCAGCAGTGAGTGTTTCGTGACAAAGATAATGACTTCATGTTTTAGAACAAAATGCCTTGCAAGGGAAAGCTGATATAAACCATCGTTCTAGAGTATGTAGGTTAAACGCAGTCCAACCTGACTCATGTTCAGACATCATTGTTTTCAACAATCATCATATTTGTGTGAAAGCCTTTTAGAAATCTAATATGTTTGCTTGTGGCTGAGCTTTTTGATGTGGCAGCACCTTTATGCTCTGGCACGCCGTGTTGTTTTAGAAAGTTACATAACTGTTGCTGGTGAATTATTGTTCATTCGGTGCTGTCTCCATCACTGGAGGGGTGAGGAAGTCCAGCTTTGTGTCTGCTCATCAACGCAGGCCAGTGGTGTGTTTGTTGGCAGGGATCTGCCGTCTCACACGGAGACGTTTTCTAGTGTCAAACAGAGCGAGGGAGTGAAGGTGTGAGTAATCCTGCACCGGTGGATGAGTAATGGCTTGAATAATACGCCGTGTTTGTTGCCTGAGGTGGTGGAGGTGGTGGTGGAGGCGGTCCAGGTGGCTCGCAGGAGGCTGACACGCAACAGCGCTCGACTCAGACCGACGGAGTCAGCCGTGACCTCGCTGACGTCCAGGGCGGCTGCTGCTGCTTCCCAGCACTGCACTAATGTGTTAAGACATGTTCACACCAAGAATTTATAGGGCAGGTTATTTAAAACCTGGAGCAATTTCACCTTCACTTTGGTTCATTAGAGCAGGTGAGAAAACTGTCATTCAAACTCCTGCGGCACTAAATAACTGAACAGCATGAAGAGTGCACGTAATAAAATGGTCTTTTTGGAGGCCATATTCAGTTGTGTGATTGCATTGGACTGTATTACATCAATTGATATAATACCTCTTCCAGTATTTCCTATAAATACCTGCCTGACCCACTCCAACTGTTCTGCTCCCCTCCCTCCCGCCCCATTCTTCTCTCCTATTCTCCTCGTCTCCTCTTCGTATGGTCACAATGGGGGTCCGTCGTGACCAGGCGCTACAGTGAATCCTCAATCGAAGCTCCCCAAACCGCATCCGACTAAATGGTCAAACCACAAGCATCATCTGTGTTTCCCCTCAATAAATGAGTTAAATCGAACCCTGTTGAAGGCTAGTCCTTATATCTCTATATGCTGACTGTCAGATCAACAGGTGGATTACAATATATTGTACGAGAGTACTAAATAATCTTTAATCTTAAATAACTACAAGAAAAGTCCCTAAAAGACAAGACGCCCAAATTCCCCTGCGAGATGAGAATAACGGTAGGACCAAACTGCTGTCTGAAATGTGACGCATATTCACCCGTCATTCACAGATGAACTGGAGTCAGATCTGACTCTGCATCCTGACAGACTGAGGACTTGCCAAAAAAAAAGTCATAGTCAAGTATGTCGAAAGATTTTATGATAAAAAGTCATACTATAGCGTGTCGAAAAATCTTACGATAAAAATATCATAGTATAGTATGTCGAAAAATTTCATGAAAAAAAGTCATAGTATAGTATGTCAGAAAATGTTATGTAAAACATATCATAGCATAGTATGTCGAAAAATTTCATGAAAAAAAACGTCATAGTATAGTATGTCGAAGAATTTCATGAAAAAAAGTCATAGTATAGTATGTCGAAAAATTAAATGAAAAAAAGTCATAGTATAGTATGTCGAAACATTTTATGATAAAAAGTCATAGTATAGTATGTCGAAAAATTAAATGATAAAAAGTCATAGTATAGTATGTTGAAAAATTTCATGAAAAAAGTCATAGTATAGTATGTTGAAAAAATTTATGGAAAAAAGTCATAGTATAGTATGTTAAAAAATTTTATGATAAAAAGTCATAGTATAGTATGTCGAAAAATTTAATGATAAAAAGTCATAGTATAGTATGTCGAAAAATTTAATGATAAAAAGTCATAGTATAGTATGTCGAAAAATTTATGGAAAAAAGTCATAGTATAGTATGTTAAAAAATTTCATGAAAAAAAGTCATAGTATAGTATGTCGAAAAATTTTATGATAAAAAGTCATAGTATAGTATGTTAAAAAATTTCATGAAAAAAAGTCATAGTATAGTATGTCGAAAAATTTAATGATAAAAAGTCATAGTATAGTATGTCGAAAAAATTTATGGAAAAAAGTCATAGTATAGTATGTTAAAAAATTTCATGAAAAAAAGTCATAGTATAGTATGTTGAAAAAATTTATGGAAAAAAGTTATAGTATAATATGTTAAAAAATTTCATGAAAAAAAGTCATAGTATAGTATGTCGAAACATTTTATGATAAAAAGTCATAGTATAGT